>DWCF01004836.1:0-15472 GCA_018230265.1 Delias oraia | reverse complement strand
GGGGCCTCCGATATTCTCACTCAATCAGTGAAATAGTATAAGTACTATTTCATGCTAGTATTATGAGCCGTGATATCAATTTGGACCAGCCAGCCCAATTTGTACGTCGACATATGCTTCGGCACGGTTCTCCCACGGGTGCTACAGTGTTAAAACAGTCACCCGGCTACTATCAAGCCTCTCCCAAAGACCGAATAAAAATGTTTGGACCGGGATTCGAACCCGATATCTTTCGCTTCGAAGTAGACTTATAAAAACATTTAGCCACGAGACTCTCCTATGGGTCTAATCTACCCAGCATTGTTTTGACTTGTATGCTGCAGTCGGAGAAACGACGCGAGAGCAAATTACACCTCGAGAACAGGTCACGGAACGAAAGGATAAGCTTTTCTTTCTCCGTGACATCCTCCTACATGTGCGGCCTTATTAAGTGAAATGTCGTGCAACCTTCACTGGAAAACTCCCAAGATACACATCTAAAATCCTCTCCGGGCCATTCCCATCTCTCAAGACTAACAAAAATAATTTTAACTTTAAGGTGATATAATTATGAAAATGTATATACCAAATGTACACATACATTATAAACTGTACTAAGGTTGTTGCGGTAAAGCTTTCGAACATAAAGTAGTTATAATTCAATTCCAGAATGAAATAAGAAATTTTTTCCAGACAACGGAGCAGGTAGGTCTCCTATATAGTAAGAGACAACTACCATCCTAGGACAACCGCGATATATTCCGCGCATTGGTAGCGTTGCTGGCTTTTGACGCAGCTTAAGCAGCTTTTTTAAGCACCTCCGATATCCTGACTGACTCAGCGAAACATAGTAAAACCATTACAAATACAAGTACGCTGAGTATTTCGTTAGCCCGTGGTATCACTTCGGACGAGCCGGACCAGTTAATGCGTCCGCAAATGCTTCAGCATTGTTCTCCCACGGCTGCTTACTGTTATTTTTACATACCTTGATAAGATTACCGATTTTTTTAGTCTGAAAATAATGTATAAACTTAATTTATCATAGTGAATAGAATATTATGTGGTTTATGGGTTTTTATCATAACTGGTGTAATGTCGCCTAATATAAATAGGAAAGATTTGATTTTGTTTGTAAGGAATAAACACGATTACTAATAATTGTTTAACTACTGGTTTAATACTGTGTAACTTCAATTTATTAAAGAAGTAAATGTGTTGGAAGTACCTTATACAGCGTAAAACTTAGATTTATACTGCTCGATTTACTACACAGTTGAACTTTTTAGTACCTAAAAGTTGAAAGTCCGTGTGTCGAAGTTATACTAACATATTAGGTACTAACAACCTTTAGTATTTCTTGTCTTTTAGCAAGGTTTATTAAGTGTTATTAAGCTATGTGCAAAAATCACATTATAAGAAAAAAGATATAAATATTTTTGTTTCAACAAAAATAATAAGTTATTTTTGTTTGAACATATAAATAATGTTTACGAAAACATGATCTAACAGAATTTATATGTTTTGTCCACACGGCGAAGGTATTTTATTTACGTAATTGGACACAATTTCATCTCAGCCCATAAAAACCTCCAATAAGTATAATTTTATTGGGGTTAATGTATATTTATTAAAGTCCTTATACAATTAAGTATCTCTAACAAAGGCCAAACAGAAAGGTGGAACTAGGTTATATATTATTGTTCATTTCAACTATTGAATTATAGAATTCATGAGTTTCTTACGTAAATTATTTTTATAATTCATGATTTCATAAATTTAATATGAAACCATTACCTGAAAATTTAATAACGTTATCAAAAAATAAAAATATAAGTTCACGTAATTTTATTTTATTAATCACATAAAGAAGAAATACTATAGAATTTCCATATATGTATATTAATAAGATAGATACAATAATAATATATATATATATATAATAAGTCTATATATATATATACTTATTATATATATATATAATAAGTCCAAGGAAAGGCCTATGTCCAGCAGTGGACGTCTTACGGCTGAAATGATGATGATGATGAAGATATGTACAAATTGTACAAATCTCATCCTAGTCTAATACCTAATAATATTTAATCGATCTTAAAACAATAAAGTTATCTATTCGATTCTAGGGTATAAACTCGTAAAAAACGTTTTTTTCCAAAAAAACAAAAAAAAAATTCATTACAAAAAAATATTTAAATACAATAAGAATTGTATGTCACATTTCGGCAATCTTCCGGTTCCGTCCGTGCAACTGTATTTAAACATGATGAAATAACTTGACTATACAATATGTAGGCGAGTCCAGCGCGTAGCAGAAACGTGTTTCGAATTGCGTAGAGTTCTAAATCAGTTCAATCCATATAAACCTTGCTAAACGTATCTAAGAACCACATTTATCTAGATATTTACGTAAGGGATTATTGAGTTGGTCGCACCTATCTATGAGATATCCATTACAATCTATACTCAATATTTTTTAATACTAATTTACAAAACATTTTACAAAACATTACAAACTTCAAATTATGAAATTAATACCCTATTAAAAATGTCAAATATCATTAGGTATCTCTATTTAGGTACATATATATATAATTTTATTCCTATTTATGCTGACGCACTAATTCGTTGAAGTGAAGCCACGGGCTCACAGAATACTCAGCGTGAAACGGAACTTAGACTAAATTTATTTGAGTGGGTTAGGATATCTGAGACCCTAGAAACTGGGCGGTGGTGTTCTCTAACTGTTTATACTTTTTAGATACAGTTTAATAAAAGTATATTAAATATACTTTTTAGCGATTGATTCCATTCCTAACATTCTCTAGATCAAGGTAGACGAGCACGCGACACAGTATTTTGGGCAAGCGAAAGCTTCGATGCTTTGTTGGATGAAGTTTATTATTATTTTCCAAATAATCAAAAGTTCAAATTATTAGATGACAAGTCAACGACACCATTAATTTTTTTAAGAAAAATATGGTAAATTGATGCATACAAATAGGTTTACCCTGTTCTAGATAATAACCATCGTATGTCAAATCAGGACTATTTGGTTCGTATCTTTATCCAATCAAACCCACAACATTTTTTACGGCTCTCGCATACAATGGATCAGTAATATCAATAACATTACTTAGATCTAATTTCTAAATTTCTATTCAAAACATACTATATAATTATCATACTATATAATTTCTACTATGCGCTATTTGCTTTATTAGAAGGTTTTTAATATAGTAGTAACTTAAGATGAGATTAAAAATCCAACGCTGGCTGTTCATTACTAAATATATTAATAATAAACTATCAAAAAAGAGCTCATATATAATGCAATATACAACAAGCTGACCCGTCAAACATTGTTTTGCCCTATACATATTTATGAGAGCCTCGTAGCTAACTGATAAGTCTACCATAAAGCGATATCGGTATCGGCTTCCGTCAATTATAATTAATTTATAAATTATTTGATCTCTGGAATGGTTTGACAGTGGCTGCGCGAATGTCTCAATTCTGTCGCACCAATGGGAGAGCCATACTGAAGCATATGCTGACGCACTAATTGTGCCGGCTTGTCCTAACTCCGAAGTGATACCACGAACTTACAGAATATTCAATGTAAAACAGTATTTGTACTATTTGTACTTGAAACGGTACTTCTACTATGTTTCGCTGGGTGAATGAGGATATCAGAGGCCCTTAAAAATGCCACTTAAGCGGTGTAAAAAGCCGGCAACACAACTTATGCACGGACTGTGGCACGGTTGTCCACGGGCAACGGTGTTTTATTACCATATAGGAGACCCACGACCATATCATAAACATATTTATATAACGTAAATAAAAAATAAAATACATATATGTTTTTGTTTTAAATTAAAATAATTCCCAAAAATTTGGTACGCACCGAATTGAGAAAGTAAAACGATGAGTAAGCGTCACTATTACGAGCGATGCAGAAATAATAATGGCCGAAAATGGTTTAAGCTTAGGCCCTAAGCATTGGTGACTAGTAGAATGCCAGGGGACTGGTGTCAGCCTCACACCCACTCTGTACTCTTTGCGGGGTAATATAATAATGAATATTTATAATTGATATAATAAAAGATCAAGTGATAACTGATCAATTATCGACCCCGGAGAGAAAAAATACTGAAAATATTTAGTTCCCTACTAAAAAATAAGGGATAGTGGTGGAAGGGTGAAAATTTAAGGTTATATATATTTTTCTTCCGAATGACATAAAAACAGAACTAAAAATATATAGAAAAATAAAAAAAAATGTTAGCGTTGGTTAACACATCACTCAGGCGTATAAATAATAATCTCAGACTTACTCAATTTGCATAAAAATTTTATAAAAATCGGTCTAGACATTTCGGACGGAAACGAACACAGTGACACGAGAATTTTATACATTAGATTTTCTATTAATAATACGCTTTGAAAGACCTACCAAAAACATACTGCTGAAAAAGCAACAGCTTTTTTGTATCGATCCCTCATGTACCCTTGTCAATGTCTTTTTAAGTATTACTTACGAAGTGTATTTTGAAGATTTATGATTTTTTTTATCGTATAATAGTTTTTATGTTAAAGTTTTGTCCTTTTTTTTGCGATTATGTTACAATATTATTTAATAGGAATTTACTGGTATTTTTTATTTGGTGTAATGTAACGTATAAAAGTACTTAAATTAATTACAACATAAACCAATATATAGAAGACATTGATGCATGGAATTCTACACAAGGAATACCTATTTCTACACAAGCAGAAATAGGTATCTTTTAAACTAGGCAATAGCTTTTAAATGAACCAATTATTGAAAATATGGCGATACAAACAAATAAAAACCCTTTGAGTTTCTTGTTGGTTCTCGTAGAGTTAAGTTATATCTTCCGAACCAATGGTAGCTTAATAATAAATGCTTTTGAATTCCAATTTGAAAACAATATGTAATTATAGATAGTGATATTAAGTATATGCAAGCATGTAATTAAAATATCATGACTGAAAAAAATTTCAAAATTGAATAATACACACAACGACAACCACAACATACATGTATTGAGAGAGGTAAATAAATACCTATTATTCGATATATTCAGAAAGAAAAACTTTTTTATCTACATCATAAGCATAAAAATTAATTTGAAAAGTTTGCAACCATTCAAAATTTCAATTTAAAGAGCAAAAGATCCTTATGGTGCTAAACAAATAAACTAAACTTTGAAAATAAAAAAGTTCTCTCTAGAACAAACGTGTCACACCTTTTATGTGCGTAAAATGTTCAATTAAATTCATCCTATTATCAAGAATGGATTTTTATTGATATATATATCTTATGCCGGCTAGTAAAAGACAAATTATTAAATAAAGCTTTAAGTTTAACGAAACTACTTAGTACATTAGGAATTTGGCAAACCACCTTGCTGACTCACTATGTTTCGCTGATTGAGTGAGGATGTCAGAGGCCCTTAAAAGTGCCGCTTAAGCGGCGAAAAAAGCCGGCACTACAACCAAAACGCGGATTGTGGCGCGTTTGTTCATGGTTGTTCTTTTACGATAATATAGGAAACCCACCTTTTTTTTTAATTGACTATCGCTGTCGGCATAAGGCCTCTACAGCTTCCCAGGAAACCCACCGGCTCCGTTGTCCGCTATAGAATAAAAAATCACTTTCAGAATCAGTGAACTCACGTGTGAATCAGTACTTGTACTGTATTTTTCTGATTGAGTAAGGAGGTAAAAGTCCATGGGCGTGATCTCTTACCATAGAGGAGCAACCTACTCCAATATCGCTTATAAACATTTAAAAATGAAAAAGTAAAAAGTAATAAATTCTCTTTCACAATTCAAAACATTAATAGGTTATGATAATTCTTGTTTTTTGGTCCATATGTACACATAGTTAAATTGACTGTTGTTATCGAGAAGTACAAATTAGATGAAATTACTCAGTTACTGGAAACATCAGTATTGACTGATGAAATATGGTCATGTGGAACGTTCATATTGATAATGGAATACTTGAGTATGTATAGTACTATATATATAGAAACCAGGAGGTGATATCGACTTTTTTCTGATTTTCAATCTGTACTCTGTGAAATTACTTTACGTTATACACGACACCGCGCCATAAAGATAAATGATTCTTCTTATTCTTTGGAGAGAAATTATTATATGGAATTATAAGATTTTGAACATGAAATTTAAATAAGAATTTTTTAATAATAAAATTAAACCAATTTTTATAGTACCTATAGCGGACAACGGAAGAGGTGCAAAGGCGATACATTCCGCGCTTTGGTTGTATTGCCGGCTTTTTACTCCGATATCATCACACACTCAACGAAACATAATTGTTTATTAATTATTTTTTATAAGCAATATAAAAGATTATATACAATGTTAAATAGTTTTATGATTTAACAAATCCAATACTCACTTTTACTATTAAGAAATATTAAACATTTCTAAACTAATATTGGTTTCTAAATTTCAATACAAAATATGAAAAATAAATTAGGTGGAGTATTATTTTTCTGAATCCTTTTAAACGTAATGCGAATGAATGTGAATTGTTCTTTAGCTTTTATTACAGAGGTCCAGGTGTACTGCAAGTATTCGATAACCGAAAGAATTTATAGAATTCAATTCAATTTCAATTGAATTAAGGATTTATTTTATCGGCAGAAGCACTACAATATAAAAACTATAGAATGTAAAAAAGCCTTATATTTAGTAACAGAAAGAAATATGCTAATAAATAAACTAAATAACTGTATTATTTATAACATGATTTAAATAAAATATTTGTAATTGTAATTGTAAGACGGGCTGGTTTCCGTAACTCAACGACATTACAGCGCCTATTTTGCATGAGAAAAAAAGAACATTAAATTTTAAATTTAATTTACCTACAAGCTTATATTAGTATAAAAATATTCATATGAAATTCTGAAAACGAGATAAAAGCGCGTGCTCATAAAGATATCATTGCGACACAAAAGTTTGCTATGAATTTTCATATCCTGCGAATTTTCTAGTACACATAAATAGGTATTTATGAAACATCAACCTTAATTAAATTCCACGTTATAAAACGCTATCAAAAGGATGTGTGCTTAATAAAAAAGACTTTCAATTAACCATAGATAATTGGCTGGCATTCCCGTGTCTATGGTACGTTGTTTATTAAGGCTAAAGACGATTTTATATAGAGTAAAAATAACTTGGTTATTGACATATTATCTTTATCAGTTTTGATCGATCTCTAATATCTATGGTTTCATATTTCTACAATTAGTTTTAATATTTAAGTAGGAGACATTTAAATTAGATATAAAAAGTGTGATAAATATTTCGGTAAACAGCTCCTTCATCTACTCAGAAACTGTTGCTTAAATTTATGAGTTATAAAATAGTAATGATTTTAAAATAGTATTTAATAGATTCTTATGTATAATAATATTCAATAAATATATATTCTGTGACAAATTCTTATGTTTATTATTTGTATTTTTATTATCTTTCTCGTTCGGTTTCGAATTGATTCAAGTAACAATACATATTAATATGAAAATGAGATCGCAATATACCTCTACTTTCTCGGGTTTATTTGCATTGCTACTTCAAAGAGATCTTCAATATTGACTCGTCATATTGAATGATGACGGTTGATATTAATTAGTTCACGATCAAACTAATTTTGAAACTAAAACTATTTTTAAATTAGAATGTTTTATAAAAGTATTATAGCTATACTTCAGAATAAAAATTAACAAGCTATTATATAGCTATGCTAAGGAAATAGAAATATTTATATTTACATCGATAATTTCATTAAACTCTATCTGTGCCCTTAAGGCGACTGGCTGGCTTCAACAAATCCATCTAAATTGCATTTCAATCGGTTGTTTAAGCTGTTTCTAAGATTACTGCAAACAAATCATAACTTTTCTAGTACATAATATATAAAAAAATATTAAATAATAGAATTTTTATTTTATTTTAGTTAGTCATAACAAAGATAATATCTTCGTTTATAAATTGTACTTTAAAACAACATTAAGTCTTAATGCTTCTATTATTTTTATCTATGGGTAATGTTCGCTCATAGATATTGGATAAAACCGGGAGGTATTTAGGCAAATGGGAAAGTTTAAGGATACTCCTTTTGTAATAAAGATTAAATTATTTTTGTATAAGCATCAAAAACTTGTTAATTTTTTATATAAATATACATCTATTTTTAATATCGTTGTAACCTTTTTTTTAAATAAAAAAATGCTGTTGAAGTTTAACTTAAATTATTCATTCGCGCAAAAAAGAAGGCTGTGGTGAAACAATTCATTATCACATTGAAATCCTATTTTTAAGCAATAATAAATGATCAATAAGAAAGTTTTTTTTATAGTATAGTAGAAAACAGAGCAGGTGAGTCTCGTATAAGGTAAAAGAATACCGGCACCAATGGACAACTGCGCCACAGTATGCACTTTGGTTGTGTTGCCGGCTTTTTACGCCACTTAAACGGCACTTATTAAGTGCATTTAAAGTGGTCACTTTTTAAGATAAATAGTTGCTTGAAAGGGTGAAATGGTAATTTCAAAACCCGAGAGCCATGCTGAAGCATATACGGACGCACCAATTGGCCGCGTCCGAAGTGATACCACGCGTTCACATAATACTGATCGTGAAACGGTACTTGTACTGTGTTTCGCTGAGTGAGTGAAAATATCGGAGGCCCTTAAAAATGCCGATTAAAGTGCGTAAAAAGCCGGCAACACAACCAAAGTGTGGAATGTGGCGCGGTTGTCCATCGGCGGCGAAGTTCTCTTATCCTATAGGAGACCCACCTGCTCCGTTATCCCTTAAACTATAAAAAAGGTTAAGCAAAAGCTCGCGAAACGCCAACATATCAAATATCTTTCTAAATGTATAATACATATACATATTTTATCAAATCAATTATCTGCGACAACACATTTCATAACGTACATCGCGTTTATTTTTGTGAATACGCAAACATTGTGCTTTGACTTATTTTGAGTTTGATTTATTAAATAAATAAAAATACGCAAACAATGTTGCCACATTGTTTACTTCTAGGATTATTTTTATCTGCGATTGTATTAGTTCTAACCTCACGAATTAATGTGATAATAAAACAAACTTATTTGACCTTATTTGTGAAATGACGTATGTTATGAAGCGGTAAATCAATTATAACATAAAACACTGCCTAATGTGAATTTAACGACCACATATTTTGCGAGTTCCTATTGACGGATATGGATTTTATTAATAACACGTATATTCATACATTGGGACGTGAGTATAGATTATATTAATATAACTGGCAACAAAGATTTTTTTTAATCTATAGCAGACATCGGAGCAGGTGGGATCACCTATATGGTAAGAGAACACCGCCGCCCATGGCCAACCGCGCCACAGTCCGCGCATTGGTTGTGCTACCGGCTTTTTATGCCACTTAAGCGGCACTTTTTAAGGGTTTCCGACATCCTCACTCACTCTGCGAAACACAGTATAAGTATCATTTCACACTGAGTATCCTATGATTTAGTGCGTCAGCATATTGTTCAGCTTGGCTCTCTCACGGGTGCGACAGTATTAAGAAACTCGCCCGGCCACTTTCAAGCCCTTTCAGAGGACCCCTTAGAGGCTCTTTCTTTTTCGTACCGAGATTCGAACCGATATCTCTGGATTCATGGTACATTTTTACAACCATTAAGCTACGAGGCTCTCAAATATTAATATTTCAAATAATCGTAGATAAGAACAAATTAGCATTATTTAAGAAATCAATATCAAAACCGGCAAATAGAATAATTTAATGTCAACTAGTGAACCCGGTCGACGTTGTTCTGCCTGGTCCAATTACGAACCCTCAGCCATCCTCGCCCGACAAACCCGAAAAACCTATATTTTTTTCTGAGTATATATTCATTGAAAATCTTACCATCCATTTTGTAGTCGGACAAAAAGTAGCCTATTTATTGATCCGGGATTTCAGCTAACTACGTAACAAATTTCATGAAAATCTGACTGATTTTGTTTATAACTTAATTAAAGAATGTATTGTCAAGCCTGGTTTTTCTAAAATCAAAGTAGTATTCTGGTAGGAATCGGTACTTAGTAACAGGAGCGTTCTATTGTTATAGCTCAGGCGTTACAATAAATTACTTTGTAGACCGTTTTATGCAGTCCACAATTCTGGTATCGATTTTTAATTAAGACAACGATAGCCTCTCCCATTTTTTTATCTTATAGCCGCTGAACTCGTTTCAGATTAAAAGAGGTTTTATGTTAGGTTACATCTCATTTATGACCTATAAAAAGAAAGGTGAGCGGCTTTTTGAATTCGAAAATTAGTTTACATTTAAATATAGAATGATAGAATATAAAATCAAGTAACAAATAAATTATAAAATACGAATAATAAGTATTTCTTATAATTTATTAACTAAATTTTTTTTGGTATTCTAGGAAAAAATATAGTTAATTTGGTATGTTTAGTCTAGTTACTACTTAAATACCTGACAGGTGTTTTTATGTCCCACCCGTCTAGTTAAAGGTCATGTAACCGAATCTTACAGCCGCAGCTTCTACGTAATTGAGTATATATTTGTAACATAAAATGCGTAAGAAAGTACGTTTATGTACCCCAAAAGTTTAATTTATAAATGACACTATATTTTTTGCCATGAACGATCACTTTAATACTGCCTAAGATTTTTTGATTTTTAGATAACCTTAATGGAAATATAACCAAAAAATTTATATGAACCTCTCAAATTCATAATATCTGTTTGGTAACAAAATAATAAAGGAAATATGAAATTTCTTTTGATAAGATAAAATTGGAAATTATATTTTCAGTTTTATATCGAAACAAATTAACATTCAAATATTTAACATAGATATAACGTAGCATGAATTGTACTAAAAATCACATTTGACAATTGATGTATAATTGTTCTTGACATTTGACTTTTATGTTTTTTTTATAAATTATACGGACACAGTCAATGCTTCCATTGTTAAACTTAGGTATTTAAGTCACGTGACCTATTTAGTAACAACCTTGAAATTTCTTTATTATTTCGCAACGCTTTCCCTATTGTCTTTCAAAGGTTTAAAGTGCGTGATAATTTTTTTTGAACATCATACGACATTTTATATGTGTTTCTTGTACAACGAAGACTTGAATGGGTGTTGTGAAAGGACTAGCAAGTATTTGTATAAAACGTGATATGTAATTTTTATTATCGAATATCTTATAATTGAAAGGTAAAAAAAAACCACCTACAGTACACACAGTACACAGTAGTACAGTACAGTACGACAGTGATCCCGATTTAGATTTAAAAAAGCTAGAGTACCGTGGAATTTTATCAAAGTTAACGAATATAGGAAACCAAAATCGTATCGATTTTGGTCACTAACTTAAGCACATAAGGGCGCTAAAAATTGTAACATATCTTTATTTATCGTATAGCGGACAAAGGTGCGAGTGAGTCTCGTATATTTTTAGAGAACCGCCGTCCATGGACAACCGCGCCACACAGTTCGCTCATCGGTTGTGTTGCCGGCTTTTTACGTCACTTACGCGGCATTTTTAAGTGCCTCCGATATTCTTACCGTTTGTAAAAAAAGAATACCGTTTAAAAATAATACGCCTAAGTCTATTAAATCCTATTCTAAACACATCAATCATATATCCTTGGTGAATGACCCTATCAACATCTCAGGATATTCGGCCAATGATTTTCGTAACTAAATTTAGCTCCAAAGTCATTTAGATTCAGTAGGTATGCAAGCAGTGTCATATAGCATTGTGTGATAATATATAATGCAAACGGAATAACGTATCAATTTTGGCACATATTGAGCAATTGGAAAATCTAAAAATAAACAAATTATTATTAAAACATAGAAGATTAGTGTAGACATACTAAAATATTTTTAATCGTATTACATATGTTATATTTTCACCCGTAGGAGACTCATGCTGTAGTATTATTCGGACGCACTAATTGAGCCGTTTCATCTGAAGTGATACCACTGGCTCACAGAATACTCAACGTGAAATGGTAGTTCTACTATAAACGGTGCTTCTTCTGTGTTTCGCTGAGTGAGAATAACGGAGGCCCTTGAAAATGCCGTTTAAGTGGCGTAAAAAAGCCGGCAATACAACCAATTCGCGGACGGATGTCCATGGGCGGCGGTGTTCTCTTCCCATATAGAAGACCCGCCTGCTCCGTTGTCCACTATACTATATAAAAAAGTAATATTAATTTGAATATTAGGAGAAAATATGTCGTTAATTATAATATATTTATTATTCGTTAATTCAAATAAGGTTAGTGACGTCTATAAGTTTTAATGAGTTCTGATATATCTGAATATTTAATCTGAATATTTAAGATTTTCTCTAACAACGGGAATAAACTCATACTTTCTGATATTAAAATCATACACTTTAAAACCCTTGAACTGTTTTTATCATAGATTACGATGCGTAGTATAAGAAAACGTTTCTATCATAACTTAAGTTTTAAACCTCTAATATAATCTGTACGGGCTAATGAAATGAAAAACAGGAATGTGTGGGAGAGAGAAGGTTAGGTTAGGGTTGGTAATATAAAACTTATAATATTACGTCTATGAATGTGTTATGAAAAATAACCTAAAGTTTGACGTAAAACTTAAAAAACCAGGTCTGAAAATCCCAACAAAAAAGATGTTAACGAATTACTTATTCAACAGTCATAGATCTGTTTAGTAATAAAATTACGTTACTAAAATGGCAAGAGTATGTATATATTTTATTGATTCTAGAAGAATGATTTGCGTCAATCGGATATGGATCCAATATGAACGTGCCTTTTATAAAAATTATGTATAAACATATTTGATGTATATAACTATATTTTAGGCTCACATACAAATATTACCAAGACAATATTTTTATTTATATGCAAATTAAACAATGATAAAGTTGGTGTGACAAGTAAAAATAAAATTAAATAAAAACATAAAAATCACTATTTTTAATTCTGTGTGCGAGTATGTGCAGATTTAGATTCGTTTTAGAATATAACGAGGTGCTGTGGGAGAGCCATGCTAAAGCATATGCTGACGGACTAATTGGGCCGGCTCTTCCGAACTGATACCACGGGGTGACAGAATACTCAGCGTGAAACGGTACTAGTACTGTGTTTCGCAGAGTGAGTGCGGTATCGGCAACACAACCAATGCGCGGACTGTGGCGCGGTTGTCCACGGTCGCTTATATGTATTAGATGTCTTGGATTTTTTCAGTTCTGAAATTTAAGTCATAGAAATCAATGCTCATTTATGAGCCTCCGTAACGATTCCTCTGATAAATCACTTCTTTTTTAAGATTATTTTCTTTTAGAAGCTAAAAGTATACTAACAGGACCATATATTGTTGTTTTATAATATTTTATTAAAAACTCAAATTAATTAAATGTGTAGTAGGTACATATTTTAATGACAGAAAAATACTTTTTCATTCAATAGCTTTTGTTGAGTTTCAGTCTCGTTTTTTACTATTGCTTTTTTTATACTATAGCGGACAACGGAGCAGGTGGGTCTTCTATATGGTAAGAGAACAACGCCGCCCATGGACAACCGCGCCACAGTCCACACATTGGTTGTATTGTTGGCTTTTTACGCCACTTAAGCGGTATTTTTAAGAGCCTCTGATATCCTCACTCACTCTGCGAAACACAGTACTAGTACCGTTTCACGCTGAGTATTGTAAAATGAATATTCTTCTGTAATAGAAGTTAGTTGTGTTAATTGAATGATTTTATAGGAATATTGAAGTTCTATTTCTGTAATATACCGCATTTGGAATTCATTAGAGGCAGCATTCGAGTGCCTTTATTAAAGGACTTCGGGGACTATGAATTATTATCAAATGACAAGCTCTTGGAAGCAAGCAACTTGGAAATTTTGGAAACTTTTGTTTTAAAGTCGTTTAATATACCTACGTTTCGCTGAGTGAGTAAAGAGGCCTTCTAGTTTCACCTGCTACATAAGGGGAGCATACAAAAACCGGCAACACTACTGGAAGCACGAATGGAGGTTGTGCATGGGCACCGGTCCCTTAACAGTTACCACTACGCTGTTAATCGCTTTCTCATAAATTTATGAAAGTATTAAAATGATAAAATATTAAAGTATGAAAATTATTATTTTTGATAAGAGAACACCGCCGCCCGTGAGTAACCGCGCCACACTCCCGGCATTAGTTGTGTTGCCGGCTTATTACGCCACTTAAGAGACATTTTTCAGGATCTCTGATATGATCACTCACTCAGCGAAACACAGTAGTAACACCGTTTCAAGTACAACTACTACTTCACGTTGAGTATTCTGTGATCCCGTGGTATTACTTCGGACGAGCCGGCTCAATTAGTGCATCAGCATATGATTCAGCACGGCTCTTCCACGAGTGCGGCAATATTAAGACACACTCCCCGCCACTGTCAAGCCCTTCCAGAGACCGAATAAATAAATTTAATTATAATTTATTATTGTCGGAACCGGGATTAGAACCCGATACGTTTCGCGTCATGGTGGACTTATTAAACCACTTAGCGACGTGGCTCTCGTAAAGATAAGCTTCTTGTTTTCTTTATAATTTCGTTTTTCATTATAATTGTAATTTTTTCGCCATTAAAATATTTTAACATGAATTGGTAAAATTTAACAAAAGAAATGAATCGTACTCACATACGTAAGAGAAATCACTATACCTACCTGTTCAATAAAAACATGTGCTGAGATTTCCGTTTTACGATAGAGAAGGATGCCTTTACTTTAATAAGAGCCGACCTTATACTTAAGTTTTATGAAAATTGGTTTTATATGCCTAATTTTTATAAATCTCACAAAAAGGTTTCTACAATCTAGTCTAATATTACGTTAGATCGTGTTCCGTATATTATGAATATCATTGTTGATGTAGCTTCAGTTTATCTTTATAGATTTAGAAAATATGTTTTAAGGAATCTATATCTTATACAATTCACCAAAGGTAATTTCCGCTTGTTAAAGCATTACATAATATTTTTTTGTTTCTATGTTGTAGAAATATTACGTAGTTACACATAACTGAAGAGGGAAGGCCTATGTCCAGCAGTGGACGTCTTACGGCTGAAATGATGTACATTGATTGCTGAAATTATTGAAACAATCCTTATAATAATATTTTCTTTTATCAGTCTAAATTTTTAACAAAAACTCCGTGTCAGCCATGACGTCTGTCAAATTCACCTTAATTACCAGCCAGTTGAAAAAGCTAAAGAAATATATTTTTTTACATACATGTTTTCATCATCAGCCCATCTAAATCCACTGCTGGACATAGGCCTCCCCCAAAGACGCCCACCCGCTGCGATCTTGAG
>DWCF01004835.1:0-15477 GCA_018230265.1 Delias oraia | reverse complement strand
TGTTAAAAGTTCATATCCGCGTTCATTCTCATTTATAACATTAATCACAATAATTTTTCGTTTTATAATATTTTTTTTGCATTTATGGTTTTTATACTCAGGCTTTCTCACTATTAGAAAGTTGTGTAAAAAAGAAGAAAACAAAAGACTTCACGAACGAGGCATTTTTTACATAGTGCAACTGGAGTAAGAATATTGATATATCAAGAATTTACAGGGAAGTAATATATCACGTTGGCAATTCAACGTCAGATATTTTTTCTATTTGTAATAATTTGTATGGTTTATTTTTTAGTTTTTATGGAAATGCTGGAAAACGGGCAGCAGACTCACTTAGGATAAGTTGTCCTCAGATCATGGACACTATTATGCCTTGGATGGCCGCGGGTGCGTTGCCGGCCTTTAAGGAATAGGTACACTTGTTTTTTTTAGGTCTCCTATTCGTATTGGTTGTTTCCAATCCAGCTGATTACACAGAATGGTGATTCGAGGCACAAAATGCCTTAAAAAACGATCAGTTGAGGAACGACAAACCTCGAGGTGATAGCGATAAAACTCATACGATACAATACATCACGATAAAATTTGTATCCTGCCTCATTTTATTTCAGTAGAAAGCCTCAAAGCTAAACAAAAACGATCCAGTGTATGATTCGCATTACATAGGCTTCGTTTAAGTATATATTTAATTTACTTTTAACCAATTTTTTATAAATTAACGGTAGGTAAACCAACATAATCACTTTTACACAACATAAAAACAACAACAAATCACCTTTAATATAAGGTAAATGTAATTATTTACTTATACTTCGGTTTTCGTAATTAAATCTAGATTAATCTAGATTCTAGACAATAAGTTAGTAAGAGCCTAAACAATACAAAACCCAAAATGACATGACAACCACAAAGACAAAGAATCAACATAATCTAAAACATTTATTACAACTATGTCAAAGTCGGCTTTTGTGCTTTAAATCTGAATAGATACCCTATTAGTTGATAACAAACTGATACTGTTGGACAGTAACAGATATAAAAGACAAGCTGAATTTTAATTTTCTGTTGTCTTATGCAAATAGAGCCCTTTTTGCGGCTTTGCTGGACTCGCCTTCGATGATAAACGACGACATTTTCCTAAAGCAAATTCTGCTAAATTTATATAATTTTGAAGCTTACACGAACCCTTTAGTTTAAAATTATATTCTCATAAAAATCCACGCTTATATTTTTTAAGACAGTGTTTTCTATCTTGCTCCGTAGTAAAATAACAATGCACTCACAGCCATTGCAATATTATATTACTGTAATCTTCTGATTCGCAAGTTTCGTGACTTTGTGCGAGGTTTACTAGTTAAGATAACAAATAAGAAAATGCTAAGTGAAATGGTCTTATTTTAAAATGTGTTATTAGGCTAGGGTTGTTAATAAGAATTTATTTTGCCGCTTAGCATTTCCTCTCTGAAACCTTATACCAAAACTAAAATATACTTACATTTAGACTGGAAATTGATCGAAGCCAAAAGCCAGAGCGTCACAGTTTCCCACTAAACCGTTTATCTTTAAACATTCTATATAATATTAAAAAGTTTTTGCATTAAGAGATTTTCCTGTAACAGGGGACATAAACAGTCACTGCAAGGGTCCAATATTTTTCTAATTAATAAACGTAGTTAAAAGTTGAAACGACAACTAAACAGCGAGCGAGGGGATGATCTCAGAAAGGCCTCGGATTAGCGTCAAACGAAGAAAAAGAGATGCGGAAAGTAAGCCGTAATCCGAGAGACGTGACCCCAATTCCTTTCTAAATATTTCGATATGATATTATCGCGAAACCAAATTATTTGAAGTTCATTATATTTTTATTAGTTGACATTTAAACCACAGAGATGTCGTATAAAGATAAATATTCCTAACAGAGCTGAAAATAATCTAATTAAACTAAGGCATAGAATTTAATGCAAAACAAGATTTTATACAGCATCGAAATCTATTTTAAGAACAACTTCACTTAAATATTGACCTTAATTAACGTTCTACAGACATTTTATTTATGTATTTATAATGTCAACTTAACAGATAGAATGTCTGAATCAATTCATATTTTTAAAATAAAAATTCAAAATATTGAAGAACAGTTATAAACTCTCGCCCGTGGGAAAGTCATGTTTAAGCATATGCTGAAGCATATATTGACACTATTTGGGCCGACTCGTCTGAAGTGATGCCACGGGCATACAGAATACACAGCGTGAAATGTTACTTGTACTGTGTTTGATATCGGAAGTCTTTAAGAGCGCCGCTTAAGTAAAAAGCAGCGTAAAAATCCTGTAACACATCCAATGCGCGGACTGTGAAGCGATTGTTCATGGGTTTTCTCTTACCATATAGGAGATACACCTGCTCCGTTGTCCGCTATAGAAGAAAAAAAATTAAAATAAAATATTTCTATTTTTATATCAAAAGATAGAGCGTAAATTATCATAGATATTAATTATTCGTTAAGAATTTCAGTGAATAATCTTTAAATATATATATTACTTGATTTTTAGAAGTGAATAGGTACTATAAAGTGCATCAATGTTATAACTTCAACCAGAACAATGTCAAAGTAAGTTTTGATAATAATATATTGTTTAAACCGAGATTGCAGTATCGTAAAAATAGTTTTTTAATGATAGAAACTGTGTAAGATTCTTGAAATATTTTATTAAAATGAATATTCCAATAAGAATAGTCCGCCTATGAAGTTAGTAGCATAATACAATAATAAAATCTCTAATATCAATAAATAAATAACTAATTCAGACATGAAGTGCAAAATGTCTACAGTTCATGTACATTTAATGAATAATTAAAACGGATAATTCAACTAATAGCAGTCATCACAATTACACAAAGTGATCGCCTTAGAGATTAGCAATAGTTCTCCCAGGAACAAGCTAAGCTTTAGATTAGCTATAGAATATATGTGTAATAATTCTGTGTTGACTTTAGGTAATTTGATATTTTTCGCTGCTTGAAAGAGCGTATCTATCCCTAAAAGGCCGGAAACGTACTCCTGGCCCAGCAGAGGCTTGGAATGTCCCTGGGCGGAGCCTCTTGCTCGTTTGCCTCCCGTTTTCTCATTAAAAAAAATTAAAAAGCTGAGAGGGTTAAAAATCCGTGATAAATTGATGTTTTTAATTTTCTTCGCAAGGACAGATAAAACCTTGCCAGTCCAAATGTGTCAATTTCCTTCTGCACCCACAAAAAAATGAAAATTGAACTTATTTCAAATAGGAGCCGTGATTAAAAATGTAATTCCCAAAAACCAATTCTTAGAAACATTGCCAACGAAAACGAAGTTTCAAAAAATTGTAAACACAATGGAATAATATATGTAGGTTTTAATGTTATAAACATACACGTAAGAGTTAATATTTTTACAAAAAGTTAAGTTCTTTGTATATTGCACTTGCAATATCAACAATCCGGTTTCTATAATTACATAATTATAATATATCACAGTTATGAACCAGTTTCTTTATTTAATGTGCTATATTATAATTCACAGAGATATCTGAAAGCCTTAAAGTATTAATTAAACCAGGTCTACGTGAATTAAAAAACATCAACCCTTGAGAAATTGTTCTCATTATTCCTGCGAGTACTGTTAAGCAAGAACAATGCTAGTCATGAGACGTAATCGAGCTAAATGTTAAAGAGCAACGATTTACATTAACCGCTTCTGTAAAACAAATGAGCAGTGCTTGTAAGAAAAATATTTTATTTACGAATGCCTCTTTTATTCGCTTTCACCTTAACTACGCTCCGGATATACCTAAATGTTTTATCTTCGCAAGAAAACGCAGAGTGAAGCTAATGGTTTCCTTAACAAATATTATTTTCTCTGCTCTATTCATTGATTTTATCCAATGGACGTAAATGCAACATTTATAACTATATATATTTATCAAAATAAGGCAATTTAAATTAGACCTAGTATTACTTTAATTTTTTTTAATTTTTAGCATGAAAAGATGCAGGCTGATGTCTTTAATGTGAAGAGATCACCGCCACTCGTGGGCAAATGTGCACAATCTAGGCTTTAGTTTTGTTACTCGCTTTTTACGCTCTGATATTCCCACTTATTGAAAGTCAAAAGCATTTATTCAAATAAGCCCCCTTAAGGGGCACTTTTTCAAGTCGATTTACAATAGTAAAGGTTGTTTTGGAAGATAAACCTATACGAGAAGAACCAACAAGAAATGCTTTAATTTTTTATCGCCAAATTTACGATAGGTGGTCTATTTATAAGCTATTGTTTAGTTTAAAAGGTACCAGTTGGTGCTTGTGCAGAATTTTCCATGCATCTTTGTCTTCTATGGTTCAAAAGCGTGATAAGTGTAATGACTGAAATAAGTGAAACAGAACTATTTGAAGCTGGCATTCTGTTACCCTTTTGTATAACTTTGCCTTTGGTATAATTGGACCAGCTGGCTCAATTAGTACGTCACAGAGAGTCACGGGTAAGACAGTGTAAAGTCAACTGGAAAATGAGAAGCCGTTTCAAAGATCAATAATTAAATTATAAATTTTATTCAGTACAGGGATCGAACCCGGTACATTTGACTTCATGGTAGAAGCGGGTTAATGTTAATAATTAGTGGCGGCCATTTTGTTTTGGCGGCATCTGTCAAATTAATTTTTTCTTATTTAGTTAATGATGCCAAATCACCATGGCAAGTTACACGGTGTAAAGTTGGTGGTGTAAGTTAGCTAGTGTAAACGTTGCGCGTATTTTGGCCATTTTAGGGCAGACGCGGTAGCTCTTCAAACGATTGACGAGCAAAATTGAGACAAATAGTTCGGTAAACAACCAACCAAAAACCTCTGCATCAAAGAAATGCCATATCGGCCGAAAATGGCCATAGAAAACGCCTGTGTTCGCTGATATTAGCATCGCCCTTCGCATTCGTCCTTATTGAAAGACCTACGATTTAATCATTTTCAATACAGTAAAGTATTATTTATTATTTTGAACGAATTTACACAAAATAAAAATAAGCCGTCCCCATAGTGATGCAGACAATTCCCTCGAGGGCATCTTGTGTAATTAATTATTCAGGTAGCTTTCGTCAATCCCGTGTCAACTGTAGATTAGCAGAAATACAAGAGAGAGCAAGCCCGCTTGGCGTTGTTGACGCTTGCTCTTCATTGGAACATCTGATTAAGCAATTATGATATGGAATCCACCAGTGGAGTGGTATTACTCATAAGTTAGTCATCCCGACATTTCACACGTCATTCCACATTGTTGTAGTACCTTATAAGCATAAACAGAAGCCATATTTGAGTTTAACCACAAAATTCCTTTGAAAACTGCAAAAACTGAGACTTGATGTATCTTTAAAGTATCCTGTTAGCTATTAAAAATATCTATTGAAAACGAATGACTAGCTTTATCTCTGCAAAGAATATTCTACTGCAAGGTATTTTCTTTAGACCAAATGTATATAAAACAACGTTATTGTTGTAAAAAAGCGGCATAAAAAGTCAGCAACACAACCAATGCGCGGACTGTGATGCGGTTATTCATGGGTGGTGGTGTTCTCTTACCATATAGGAGATCCATCTGCTCCGTTGTCCGCTATTAAAAAAATAAATAAAAATAAAGTTCCTACAGCCGTGGGTTTTGACTAGTTTATATATCGGGAACTTGTTAAATATTAACATTTTATTGCGTGCGTTTTGGCTTTTGTTAGCAGTCTACATTTTTATACAGAATCAAATAACAGATTTCTATTTATTCTTAACATTTGCTTTCAAATACTTTCTACATACATTCATATCTTTCATCCTAGTAACGGAGCAGGAATTTTTCTTCATTGTTTATTTTGAGATGAAGCTTTGAAATAACAAGTTTTTGATTCGAATGTTATTCTTATGAAACTTAAAATTATTCTTACTCAGTATATGTATACCTAACTGTACTTCTAAATTCTTAATGTAAATTATTCTTTATTTAGAAATAAAAAAATCAACAAAAAGACTTTAAAAGCAAATTCGTCTGTTATACCTATAGTTTATCGCACTACTTGGATGTGGAGTTAATTGCCTACTAGAGTCTGTATGTTTTGTTATGCATGTCACCTATTTTATGCCACAACTCGCTAGGTTTTCAGTGCGTACAAAAGTTTATTACATGCCGAGGCTTGGCAATTCGATAGAAATAAGGAAGTTTTAGTACTATACATAAAGCTGACGGACTTAACTTAATGTAACATAGACGCAAATAAGCCTTCAAAATATTTTATTTCGCTCAAAATTGTTTATTTTGATAACTTTTTAAATGTTAATCAGGATTACATAAATATTCTAAAAAGATATCAAATAAATACTTTTACAGCTATGATAATATCATACACTGTATAGTTTATAGCTCAATATCTAACTTTGATATAGCATTATATAGGGTCAGCAAGTTAAAGTCGCCCGATTTGTGTTTATGCAAGTGTCCGAATTGTTTATGTAAAAGTTCTTGACAGATATCAACGATTGGTCCATTCGTTGCACTGAATTTCACTTCATGAAAACAATATTTAAGTTATTTAAAATTATTTATATATTAATTGCAACGGGGCAGTCGGGTCCTCTGATGGTAGGAAGTCACTGCCATGCACGGACAACCATACCGTAATAAGTCCTTTCGGTGTGTCGCCAGCACTTTACCATAAGCTGTAAGCTAATATTGGTGCGCCTGGCGTATTTTCACTCATTTAATGAAAAACATTACAAGTACTCACGCTGATATAGTGATCCTATTGCATCACTCCAGCCGAACTGTTAACTTTAAAGTCCTTCAAAAACCCAAATGCAATTTATATTATTTATAAATTTTATTCAGACAGGGAATCGAACCTGATACGATATAGTATACTACTCGACTACGAAAACACTAGAAATCTTTGGGGTTTTTCTCATTATACGTTACAGGCTTTTTGCCATTACATTTATAATTTGAGCTATATCATATCCCGTGGTAGTGCCATGCTGAAGCATATGTGGACGCAATGATTTGGCCGGCTCATCCAAAGTAACACCATGGACTCACAGAATACTCAGCGTGAAACGGTACTTGTGCTGCGTTTCGCAAAGTGGGTGAAGATATCGGAGTAGTCAGTAGTCCATTGGCGGCGGAGTTCCCTTACAATATAGGAGACCGACCTGCTCCGTTGTCCGCTATACTATAAAAAATATGTAAATAATAATAGTGTATTACTTCGTGAGTATCCATCTGTGTATCGTAAAGATATTATAATTCATATCTCTATTTGTATCCATTTTGCTTGCTAACAAGTGGAACGGAATATGTCCCATGGGGTGTTGGCTGCGAAATCTCACGGTTTCGGATGATAGGTCGGTTGAGTTGACTCCTCTCCCAGAGGAATGGATGTCTTATTTTTGGCTGTAAGGACAGCTTGGTTCATTATATTTATACTAACATACTTATATAAGATAATATATTGAAATATAGAATAATGTTACATATTATTTAATACTGAATTTATTTAAAATTATATATTACACAGAAACAAACCAGATTATAGAGGAAACCTTTATTATTATATGTTAAATAAACTTAATTTTGTATTTGCAATAGACATTGCTTGACTTAAGAGCCCTATGTCAGAGGGCTTCCACAGAAATAAGTAAGTCCGGTTTATCCTGGTCGAGTCATTTTATTTCTCTTTATATTTATCAAAATACCAAGGTTCACGAGGTTTTTTTATAGTATATCCGACAACGGAGCAGGTGGATCTTTTATGTGGTAAGAAAACACCACCGCCCATGGACAACCGCACCAGAGTCCGCACATTGGATGTGTTGCCGGCTTTTTACGCTAAGCAAGCGACATATTTAAGGGCCTCCTATATCTTCACTCACTCAGTGAAACACATTACAACTTCCGTTACACGTTGAGTATTCTGTGAGCCCGTGGTATCACTTCGGACGAGCCGGCCCAATCATTGCGTCCACATATGCTTCAGCATGGCTCTCTCACGGGATACGACGTAAATATTCCCGTATCGCAATATAACAGAGTAATAAGGAGCGCGTAATACTTGGTAAACTGTTGGACTTGGTCGTCGGAGGTTTTGGGAGCGCGTGCACCAATACCCTTAACCCGGATTAAAGTTACTCGGTCTGCGTATAATTCGTTCTTATTCCCTACTAAATGGATATTGAAAATTTTTATGGTCCCTCTTTATCGAGAGCTCTTTTTCATGAGTGTTCTATTTTGCCTTACTCAATGACGTCATTTAAGGTGAATCGAGCGAAATCCCTATACACGAAAGAGGCGGTGCTGGCTGCGGAAGGTGATGAGTATACCTATAGTCTTATATGGGCCGACGTTCACCAACAATTGAACAATCCATTTCTCCGCCAGCGGTTTTTTCTCGAAGATTAAGCAACGCTTTAAGAGAAAACGCGCTGTTTAAAATCCAGTAAACACGGGACTCAGTCAACTGCGCACCTTTCATCCGTAATATAGCTTTCAAAGGGAATTTTGTTACCCTCTTATCGCTTTATCAGCTCTTTTTAAATTTGCTCGTAGCATACGTTCACTCTTCCGTTCATAAAATGCATCACTTTAGTCCTCCATTCTTTCGAATCATTTTAAAGATTCCGTTCTATTGTGTTCGGCAAATAGAATTGAGATATATCACACCGCTGAAATGACTTTCATATGAATTCATGTATCTGTAACTTGTGTGGGAAGTTGTTCAGAAGTAACGAGCACGTAGAGTTCCACTATCGTGGTTTGATACTGCTGACATTAGACGCGTTTAATTTAACATAGTTTTACCGCCTCGCTATGCGGCATCTGGTTAGAGAAGTTTCCCGACCGCTGGCATGCCATAGTGGTTGCAAATAAATTTAGAACCAAACAAAAGTGCAACCTTAACATGAGCTTGTCGTGAATTAACTGCGATTATTTACCAGACACGCGTGATATTGGTTATATAAGAAATGGCAATATCAATAAAAAAATTAAAAAATTAGTATTATTAAACCAAAAAAATGTATATTTGTAATGTGTGTAAATGGAGAAATTTTTATGAGAAATAAAACCGAAAATATTTAACAAAATATTGTTTCCCAAACACTGAAGAAATTTAAAAAAAACGTATTTATGCTAATAAAGAAACAATTATGCAGTAATTGTCAATTAATTGTCCCCAAGGACCGTCAAAGTGGACGCCACGGGCTCAAAGGCTTTCCGTTTATTTCATATCAAGCCTATGTGAATGTAATTATTCAATATTAAGCAACCGTTTAATAAAGCAGCTGACTACAGATTTTAAATATGTAAATAGCAACTCAAACTAAATCCATATACATTCGAAGTGGTTTTAACAAGCTTTGTAATAATATAAACCCTAACATAGATAATGGACTTTATTATTAGTTGAAATTGATAGTTTATTCAATAATTTTAGAATGATAATCCCTTCTATTTGCATATCAAGCATGCGGAGCGCGACTCGATTGAGGACGGGATGCTGCTTTGGGTGTAGAGGTTTTTGTGTGTTGACGTTATATTTTGGTGATTGTCTTACACCTACTTTGTATTTGTACCTTGCGAAGATTTCATTATCACTGACCACGTTCAAAATATTTAGGTTTTGTTTAAATTAGAATAACTAATATTACATATTAACACAGACATTTTGTGATTGATTGCCAAGAAAATTCCAGGAGATCCGAGATTCTTCTGCAAATATTTGCATGTATTTAACAGTTATGTAACATGATTTTATGTACATACAATTTTAATAAATATACCGTACTTATCTTAATAATTCTAAAAGCCGACAATAGTTGCAAAGCATAGATTCAACGTCGGTAAGAGTTGCGCATTACAAAACAAAAATGTAAATTAACATATTTATCACTAAGAGCAATTAGTTTATATTGGGGATTAGCGCGCTTAACCCTGTATCTAAAATTTCATTTAACAGTCCCAGCCCGGCAATACCTGGTCGTGCAATTTAATGGTTCGTAAAGCTCTTGCGATTAAAACTGTCCTCTATATGGATAATTCTAATCCTATTCAAACGTGGCACTTACTTTTAATGAGTTTATGAGTCCCCGCGCGGGTTACCTAGCTCCTGTGTGACAAAGTTGCAGTGACGTCTTATAAATTGCTGCTTTCCGATATTCAATTGAGCGCTTACTCCAATTTCCAGTCCCGACTTTATTATCAGCTTAAATTGCATTTAAGAGGAATCGGTTTCATCACTTTGGTTATTAAATTTAAAAAAATGGTATTATTTCACCCGTGGGAGAGCCATGCTGAAGCATATGCTGACGCAAGAATTGGGCCGGCTCGCCCGAAGTGATACCACGGGCTCACAGAATGCTCAGCGTGAAACGGTACTTGAACTGTTTCGCAGAGTGAGGATATCGGAGGCTCTTAAAATTGACGCTTAAGTGGCGTAAAAAATTGGGAATACCACCAAAGCGCGGACTGTGGCGCGGTTGCTGATGGCCGGCGATGTTCTCTTACCATATAGTAGACCCACCTGCTCCGTTGTCCACTATATTATAAAAAAGATACATTAATATAATTATTTAACATCATAGTTTTAGTTGCGATTAAAATCTATTTTAATTATACATAATTTCATTTTATTAAATCCCTTACGTTGTGTCATAAACGGCAAACCTTTATAATTTACCATGGTAAAGGCCATGCCCTTTGATGCATTAACTTTTCCGTGTAAATAGTTAACAGGGGCATTGCTAAGGAGAATAATTTTGAATCCAGACTTTTTATTGCGTAATTTAAAACAGATTCTGGCATTCAAAACTATGATATAAGATATGTCAAACTGCCCTCCAGCACAGGAGTAGTTAAACTTTTATCTATATCCATAAAAAGGATACTAAAAAGGTATTGATAGTAAAAGAGACAGCGGTAGAGATTTTCGTTTGAATTGCAAACCCCAAATAAAATGTAGTTCATGCCACTATCGCTGTCCGTATATTTAAGATGTCATGTACAAGTGCTACAGAAACAAGGTGCAGAAAGTTGGACAATGTTGGCACATAAATAAGGTCGCGGAGTGCGGCAGCTGGCAGACCCTGAATAGTTCTGTCGCGTTGCGACCGCATATGACATTCGATTCCAGTGCCCAAGGAAAAATGTGTCCAAATTCAGACCTTTCGTGACTTTACACTTTAAAAATTTTCATTTCGCGACTGCAACGTTGTAGAAGCCTCTTCAACTTGAAAATCATTGACGTTTCATAGTTTTATTTTTCCAGTTTTAACTTTTATGAATTCACTTGGCAAATATGTACCACGATGGCAGTTTTATATTTATGAACTGCGTTTTATTAGTAATGTTTAGTTGTGCCGTTCATACGTTACAATAAATGATTAAATTTATCTATACTTATAATAAATCTATACTTATAAAAATATCTATACTTATAAAAATGCCAAAAATGCAATCATTAAAGTTTTTGTCTGTCTGTCGGTATATTCGTTATAGAAACAAAAACTACTCGACGAATTTTAACAAAACTTGGTACAAATATTTTTCATACTACTGGGAAGGTTATACATTTCATCACGCTACAATCAATAGGAGCAGATCAGTGAAGGGAAATTCATAATTGGATCCGCTAGGTTGCGTACGGGCAGAAGGACATCTTTAGGGCCCACTAGTACACAAAAAAAAAGAAAAAAAAGAAGCGGCTACGCCCAAAGGGTAGGGAGCTAATAGCGTCGAACTCGTATCTATTTACCTACATACTAGAAGAAAAAGTCTTATTTAGTACATAACATTTTCCAAATATATTTTTTTTTATTATCAACTATTTGTTAAAATTACTCATTAATAGAGATTTTATGCAAAACAATAAAAAACATGTATATAAAAACCTTTGTTTACTACTTTATAACAAGTTCATGTCAGAACGAAAAGAACATAGGATCATCAACATTCCTAAAATTGCGCCGGCGTTACGAAAATACTGTTTGTTTTTAAAACTGAAAACATTAATTTTTACGATCGCATGTAATCAATCATCAATCGGATACGCCACATAAATAAAGCAGAACACCGTAAAGAAGACCATGAAATATTTTAACGCAAAGCATTTGCATAATAATATTATTGTGCAATATAGCACAGGTAATTAGGTTTGGTCGCGGTAACAACACGGTTTCACGGTTGAACCAGCGTCCCTCGTGCCTATTCCATAAACATTGTAAAAGTCTGGCTTCGGATGTACTGAAATCATTCGTGTTTGCATAAAATGTAATAGCTTGTGGCTACGTGGTACTTTCGGCGATTCGCATTGTGCCATCTGCTCACATTGAGATCCCGTATAAAATGTTAGTGCGCATTTTGAAACGTGGTTATGGGCCGGGCTTGCGGTTATACCGAAATTCTACCTTTTTATGACACTAATGGAACACACTGTTTAGCTTCAAGCTCATATTTTCCCCTAATGTTTGCAATGGGTACTCAACAGCTCCATATATTCTTAAGATATGTTCGTGGACCGAGCGGTGAAATCTAAAAAATTACGCACAGCTTGTTGAAATTATATTGTGAGTGAAATCCGCCATTTTATATTCACTAATACAAATTTCACCGTGTTATTATTCGCATAACATATGGGAATTTTAAAGTGTTTGCTTGTGTAAAATATTCATTATTATATATTAATGCAAATAGTTTTAGTGTCCGACTAAAAAATAGCGTTTTTATTAACATATAGAGGATATTAATGTTACTAAAAAAACTCACTCTGAAAACTTCACTACTTTTTGATATTTATCGACTTGAATAAGACAAAGATTTTGTAAATGACCCAATAAATCATGTGAGCTGACAAGAAATTGACATATCAAAGTCATAAATCAATCGGTACCCTTTGTACCAACGAGAACAAGTTTTGACAAGGCACTTACAGGTATAAAGAGATTTTGCTATAATTTATTTGCATACAAGTACGTTGCACAGTACAAATTCTTATGAATAAATATGTTTAATTTGGTGAATTTACACATTTTATTAACATCCTCTATTTGGAATGTTTTAATACTTCTAAAGAAGAAAAGTCCTAACATTCATTTCACATTGATTATATAAGATTTTTACAATTTATCATCATCATCATTTCAGCCGGAAGACGTCTACTGCTGGACATATGCCTCTCCCTTGGCTCTCCTTGCATACCTGTCGGAGGCGACCTGCATCCAGCGTCTTCCGGCGATCTTACAATTTATATTGTTTCCAAATTAAGGTTTTCATCTGATACAATTATACCCATGGTAAAATCAACTACCCATTATAAGCATTTATTTTTTTGGCTATCAAGTCCTAGGCACCCAAGTAAAATATAATGTAGTACATACTAGTGAACATATTAGAAAATATATTTATTATGTGAGGATAGAGTATTATTATTTATTATGGAGTATTTTGGAACCTAATCCCTAGTTATAAAACGATTTTTCTGTAGCTTCCGCTTGTTTTTGAGAGCGTCATAGGTTAATGGTTTTAAAAGTGTACCATGAAGCGAGAGGTATCAGGTTCGAATCCCGCCCCGGACAATTATTATTTCATTTTTCAGTATCCGAATACTGAGAGACCGATCTCTGGAAGGGCTTGACAGCGGCCGGGCGAGTTTCTTAATACTGTCGTATCCGTAGGAGAACCATGTTGAAGCATATGCTGACGCACTAACTGGGCTGGCAGGAAATTGATACCACAGGCTCTCAGAAAACTCAGCATGAAATGGTAAGTAGGCCTTTAAAAATTCCGCTTGAGTGATGTAAAAAGCCGGCAACAACCAATGGGCGGACTGTGGCGCAGTTGTCCATGGGCGGCGGAGTTCTCCTACCATATAGGAGACCCACTTGCTCCGTTGTCTGCTATACTTAAAAAACAATTAAACTGTATTAATAATTTTGAAATTATTGTTTTCATGAAAATTTATTATTTTCACCAAGTTTTCGAAAATCGGTTTATCGGATATCAAAGGAGCTTTATTTATATTTAAATACGAAATATTATAGATTGATATATTGATAATATCACCAAACATTTGATTAAATAAATTATACAATGAACAATGATAGATAGCACTAAATTTGATTTCTTAAATATTTTTATTTGATCCAAGAACTTCGTTCGTAAATATCGTTACTCAATACTTAAGTGAGGATTTA
Source organism: Delias oraia (assembly GCA_018230265.1). Taxonomy (NCBI): domain Eukaryota; kingdom Metazoa; phylum Arthropoda; class Insecta; order Lepidoptera; family Pieridae; genus Delias; species Delias oraia. The sequence goes on along the minus strand of DWCF01004835.1, from coordinate 1,236 downwards.
TTGGGGAAAGGTTCTGTCAAACTGAGTAGATTATATACAAAATGAATTTACAGCGTGGTGAAACGATGTGATTTTATTTTCTTATTACATCGAGCTAGACAGAAAAATAAGAGAAATATCATAATATAAACTATATCCAGTATTTTTCATATAACAATTAAATTTTATTTTATATTTTACTAAAAATAATAAAAATCAAATATTGCGATGTCTGAAATATTTGTAGAAACAGCTGCAATTTTTTTGCTTTGGCGGAAGCAAAAAGCATAATTATTCACTTATTGAATATCTAATACCTCTTATAGCTCCGTGTTAATCTATAAAACTATCATAAAGATTCGGTTCAGAGCATTGAATTTAAAATCGTGAAAAATTAATTAAAAAGATTGGTTTTCAATTATTAACCAGTTTAACCAGTTTTCCAGTGAATCACAAAGCTAAGACCACAGTTTTTTATATGGTCTTAAAAAGCTTGTTGCAAACACATATAAATATATAAATGAATACTGTAATATATTCATGAACCAAATTAGAAAAAAAGGTCCGTCTTTATTTAGAAAAACTTCAAAGATTTTGTAAGTTTTTTATTATTTCATTATTTTATTATTATAAAAATGTTATATTAACAGAACTAAAAAACATTAATGCTTTTTTAAATAGATATGGTATTTGTATGTATGAATTATTCTGAATGTCAAAGTGCAACGCAATCAAACTAAAAAATACTAGAAAATATATCTTGGAATAACTTCAATGCAGAGGTCTGCACTGATTTGTAACTGCTGCAAGACAAAGTAAATGAGAATTGTTCTTAATTGGAATTGTAAATGAGCCCCTTTCTTGTCGGTTGAACGTTCAACCATCCTACTAGAATAAACTGTGATGATTTCGTTTAAATTAATTCTGATGTTACCAGTTTTTTAACTATTATATATCGAACCGTGCTTTGTTGTGCTGCCGGCTTTTTACACCGCATAAGTAGTAGAAGTGATGTACCTTCCGGTAATCAAACTCACTGAGAGCCTCATAGCTAAGTGGTTACCACGGGCTCACAGAAAACTCAGCGTGAAACAGTACTTGTACTGTGTTTCGCAGAGTGAGTGAGGATATCGCAGGCCCATAAAAATACCGCTTAAGTGGCGTAAAAAGCCGGCAACAAAACCAATGCGCGGACTGTGGCGCGGTTGTCCATTGGCGGCGGTGTTCTCTTACCATATACCAACCTGCTCCGTTGTC
>DWCF01004834.1:0-15478 GCA_018230265.1 Delias oraia | reverse complement strand
GAAACGTGGTCGCTTACGATGGGTCTAATGGAGAAGCTCAGAGTTACTCAGCGAGCTATGGAGAGGGCAATGCTCGGAGTGTCGCTGCGAAATAAAATCAGAAATGAGGTTATCCGCAGCCAAACCAAAGTAACCGACACTGCCCGCCATATTATTAAGTTGAAGTGGCAACGGGCTGGCTATATTGCTCGACGAACCGACAACCGATGAAGAAGAAAGGTTCTCGAGTGGCGACCGCGTACCGGAATACGCAGAGTGGAACATCCTGCCACACGATGGAAAGACGATCTCGCGAAGGTCGCGGGCAACAGCTGGATCCAGATCGCTCAAGATCTCAACAGGTGGGCGTCTTTGGGGAAGGCCTATATCCAGCAGTGGACTTGAATAGGCTGATGATGACGAGTTGTCTAAAGGTAAGAAACTGTATAAAAAACTTATTTTATTGATTGATTTTTGTGATGATACTTTTATTTTTATCAGGTTTTAGCTGGATTACGGCTTCGTAGTATTAAATGATACGCAGCTCCAAATGTGGAAGTGATTTTTTCGTTTGTGAACCCCGTATTTAACCGTAGCGAGCACTGCAACGTTACTGCTGGGTTTGACCAGTAGTATTGTGGGGGGTCTTTCTCTCGTCCTCGTTTCTCGCTTCCACTCTGCTGGGTCAAACGCGGTGCTGCTAACGCCGTGCTGCTACAAGGTCGAACACTGTGACTTCCGTTTTATTCTGACTTCCATTTGGTATTTTCTATCTTACTCTTATATTATGAGCTATCATAGATATATTATACTTTTTCCCTTAATAAAATTTTTTAAGGCATGCAATATTAGTCTGAAATAAAATTATAAAAGGAATTTATAATCTGTAAAGTGAGTGCCAAGAGTGCTATTTTTTAGAACTGTCGACTGAGTGATGAACTTGAACAAATATTTGTTTTTTTTTAGTTATTTGCATAAATTACTTGTAAAAGTACGATGGAAAATTTCAATTATTGGTTTAGTAAAATCTCAGTCGACGCTCACAAAATAGTGAGCATAATAATTATAATTGAAACCACTATTTAAAGATGGCAATATGTGCGCTGGTGTAAATAACACAAAATGTATTCTGACTTGACAACTGACAATGGTTAGGAGCTGTTTTTAGGGAAAGACATGAGAGTTGAGTTGGGACATTGACTGGGTTATTTCTAAAGTAAATTGAAATTTAATTATAAATGTCTATGTATTATTACATATATAATTTGTTACTTTTTAAGAATAAATAGAAAACATGTTTGAACAAATCGTCGTTGGTTATCAGACGATTTATAACACTTCTAATATTATATTTATTTAGTCTAATTGTATGAGGTTGTCATTATTGACAAGCAGGTAAGAATGTTATCCGACCAAATGTAGAAATCATCGGATCGTATAAATTGCTTAACTTTTGATTGCGTTTAAATTTATCTGTTTAATATAAATCAATAGGTTTTTCTAGCAGCTAGTTTAATCTTCAATATTTAAAACCAAGATGTCGAAACGTTCAGCTGAGGATGTTGGTAACGGCAGCACTCAACCGCCAATCAAGAAGGTTCACTTTGAGCCCCACTTAATCGGACCAGTGTCTACTCTGGAAGAAATGGATATAAAAGTTTTACAATTCCAGAACAAAAAGTTAGCTCAGGTGACTACTAAATTCTTAAGGGTGCTCAGATTTTTCTCATTATACATATTTGATGGGCATATCTTCAATGTTGACTAAATTTACAACATAAATGTTTGTGCTAATAGATTTATATTAATGGTTGGATTTGTTACTTATTTCAACAATATATAGTTTGATAATGTACAAATAAAGAACATATGTCAATATTTTTCAGAGAATAGAACAGAGGCACAGGTGTGAGGCAGAACTTCGTGCAAGAATAGAACAGTTAGAGAAACGTCAAACTCAAGATGATGCAGTTTTATGTGTTGTTAATAGATACTGGAATTTATTAAATGAAGATATCAGGGTGTTGTTACAACGGTTTGATGCAGAAACAGCTGATGAATCTGAGAACAAAAGTAATTAGTCTCTGTATTATATGCATCTATGTATATAATAAAATTTAATCTTTGTTTTCAAATAACTATGTGCATACATTGTAGCTAGTCGAAAATATTTGTAATTGTTTTGATCTGTTAATAAAATTGAATGATACATTAAATTTTCAGATGAAAATGAAGCAACTACATCATTTCTTATGCAATTATCAACTTGGGACAAAGAAGAGTTGGATGCTCAACTGGCAAACAGAGTTCAAGTGAGCAAAAGAGCTGTGGCTAAAGTTCTGCAAGCCTTTGACAGATTACAGCAAAGGAACGACAAGATATGGAGAGCTATAAAAGGTGAAGGTGAAGGTAAGCTTATTAAAACTTCCCCAATTTTATTATTATTAAGTTAATAATAACTTTGGTGATTGCAATAATATAATTAAATATTATTTCAGAGAACATCTGAAATTTTATATCATTTCAAAGCAATTCTAACTAGAATAACATGTTTGAGGAAATAAATCTTACATCTGTCATTTTCAAGTTTTAAAGCAATAATTGTGTTGATATGATTTCTCTGTAGAAAGTGGCCCAGCACCATCATTAGACGAGACAATTCGAGCAACAAATGAAGAGGTGACTGCAGAAAACCACCGACTTCAAGCCCTTAGTACTACATTACATGAAAGTCATCACACCATGACACTTAGAGTAGCACAGTTACAAGATGCAGTCAACAGTAGGGATACTGAAAACGCTGAATTGAAGAACCAAATTGATGATCTGCAATATGAGCTAATGAAGGTATGCTTTGATTTTTTCTATATTGAATAGCAAACAACGGAGAAAACGCGTCTATGGTAAAAGATCATAGCTGCCTATAGATAACTGTGCCACATTTCGTGCTTTGGTTAGGTTGCCGGCTTTTTACTCCGCTTCAACAGTAAGATTTCACAAGCGATATCCTCACTCAGCGAAACATTGTACAAGTACTATTTAACACTGGGATTCTGTAAAGCCTGTGGTATCACTTAGTCGTGTAGATCCGTCCCGATTAGTGTGTCAGCTTAGCTCTCTCACGGTTGCGACAGTGTTAAGACACTCACTTGCTCACTGTCAACCTCTTGCAAAGACCAACTAAATTATATTATAAATTTATTATTTGGAGCAAACCTTTATTTTCGTTGCTTAGGCTTAAGACCATTAAAAACATCAGAAATAGCGAATTTTTAATATTCTCTTGTATTCAAATATTTTGAATGACTTCAGCACAATAGCCACCAAGTTCAGTCTTTTTTAATATAGTTTATATTATTTTCTGAAACAGAAGATTTTTTACTACTACACTTATGTTATATAAGCAAATTTTATAAAATATAAAACAATTTCTAAATTTTTATAAATTTATTTCAGATACGTTCACGTAATGATAAACTAGAGAATCATTTAGCTGAAGCAATAGAGAAATTAAAGAGTTACCATCAAGCTGGAACTACTGCCGCAACAACTTGTGCCCCCACACCTCACTCTGCGTTAGCCAATGCAAAATTGGAAGATATTGCAGCTGAACTTGAAGAGCAGAGAGAGTTAGCTAATAATAGATTGGCAGAACTGGACAGATTACACAGACAGCATAGAGATACTTTAAAGGAATTGGAAAAATTGAAAATGGATGTAAGAGATCCTGATATTTTCTGTTATTATTATTTTTCCGCCTAATAGTCAATAATATAATTGAAAATAGATTACTTAGACTTTGCTACTAATTTAAAGTTTGGTAACAATTGCCTAATTCTGAAACAGACGTTTCTGATGCTTTTGTACTTAAAGGGCCGTTCAAGTATTACATAAGTAGATTTATTACAACTTTTAACACTCTCCTCCCCCTTCTCAGCAAAAGTAAGCAAAAATCTAACCATCTCTCCCTCCATATTTACGTATTCATTTATCTTCTAATGTGTTTAGTTTTTCTTATTAATTAAAGATCAGGAGGTATACATTTTTAGAAATAACAAAATAGGCTTAGGATTGAAGACTTTAATGCAAATAGGTAATTATTTAATCAAACTTTATTGACATGCTATATAGTGCTTACGTAAAAGTTGAACCGCCCCTTACACCAACATTGATGTCATTGATATAATTTAATATTAATTTCAAATAGAAAGTAGATACTTTCTATCTTTTAGATAAAATCACTGAGAAATTTGCGTAATATGTATTTCGAAATAAGATGAGTAATTCTTAAATAAAAACGAACAGATACGCCAACTACCAGAATCAGTAATAGTGGAGACCACAGAGTATAAATGTCTACAAAGTCAATTCTCTGTGCTTTATAATGAGTCTATGCAAATGAAGACTGCACTGGATGAGACACGATTACAATTGCAAAATGCTAAGAATTTACACTTGAGACAAATTGAGATTATGGAGGTAAGCTTTTGTAATTTTTATGTGAATTATCAACAAGGCCGCTTTGTTTATCGGAAAAGTGAGAAACAGCCAAAATACATACGCATATACTGTCAGCGAATAGTTTATCCATTCTTATTTAATTAGAATACATATATATATATATAAGATATTTGTATGATTACTGTCTGTCTTGTTTAATGAAATGGATTAAAATTCAAACGTTTTATTATTGTAAAAGGCAGGTAAAGTGTACTTAAAGTATAGAGTCACTTCTATGTCTTTGTCAACAGTGTATATAATTATCTGTAACTCTTGGTCTTAGCTATTACTGTTGTGTAACCCGCACTTAACTTATATATATCTATCTTTTTTGTGACATTTACTTTATTATTAAGGTCCAAGGTTGATATTCTCTTGCTTAACATACATAAATTGTTCCAGAGCGAAGAGTTGGCTAGGCAAAAAGCTTTGAGAGCAGAAATGATACAATTAGAAGATGTTCTTGGACAGCTCCGAAAGGAGTACGAGATGTTACGAATAGAGTTTGAACAGAATCTCGCTGCAAATGAGCAGACTGGGCCGATTAATAGAGAGATGAGACATTTGATAACCTCCCTTCAGAACCATAACCAGCAGTTGAAGGGCGAAGTGCATCGGTATAAGCGAAAATATAAGGATACTAGTCAAGAACTAAACAAGGTAGGTTTATTCTTCAATATTTATTTTCAAATCCACTAATCGCTGTTTTTCTCATATTTTGGTTCATACGCTTTGTATTCCTTTAGATTTTTTAGATATATGTTAAATGATTGAATAGAATTTATAATTTTGTATAGCTTCGTAAGGAAATGGAGGAAGCAAACGTCCGACCGCCTCCCGATCAGCCCGATGAGAAACCGCTCATTGTCAAGAAAGAAGAGCCCGATCCTGAGGTAGCATTTCCTACATTTAATTCTACGTCTTGCAACTCAATTGACTATCGATTTTAATTAACACGATAGTCATTGCGTCCCTTTGTGTGGCTCCGAGGTTTACGCGTAGTCATTTATACCCACAAAGCACAACATTTGTGTGTAATTTTTAAAATAGTTAATTGATAATTAGTTGAACAAAAGTGAACAATGTAACCTATAAGTACTGTTTTGTTCATATATTTAGAGTTTTATCGACGATAGTCACAATGCATACCTACATTTTAAATATTGTAGTACATTATCTGATGTATATATTTATCCGTTAGAGTTTTTACATGAGTAAGTCTTATAGAGTTGCCATGATTTATGACAATGTCGTTTTTTGTTTTCAGAGTGAAGAGGGCGCTAGTAGTGGGGGCGGCGAAAATAAGCATCTGCTCCTAAAAGACCATGGCCGAGCCAAGATACAAGAGCAGGATCTTATTATTAAAGATCTCAAGCAGCAAATCAAGTATATTTAACTCATTTTTCATTGTGCACTTGATAAATGACTGTAGTTGTATTTATTTGGTATTTCAATTTAATATTATTTTTGTCATAATAGGAAAGCAGTAAATGAACAGAAAGAGCTAAAGCTTCTTTTGGATATGTATAAGGGTGTCAGCAAAGAGCAGAGGGATAAAGTTCAACTGATGGCTGCTGAAAGAAAAGCCCGACAAGAATTAGAAGATTATCGGCAAAAAGCAAAAATGGCGCAGGTAATTTATATAGATATATATAATTCGCTATAACAAGTCAGTACTCGGATGGAGTCTTAACTCTGCTAACATCACCTACTAACTTGGAAAGATGTTTTTGTATTAAAGATTAATTTTACAGGAAAGTAAACGAGAACGACGAATGGCGGACGAAGACGCTCTTAGGAAAATAAAACAGCTTGAAGAGCAAAAGTATGAGCTGCAAAAGCAGTTGTCCTGCGCCAGGCCGAACGCCGATCCTTTGCATGGCTTCACTAGGCCTTTTGCTGGCTCACAGGTCTATTTCTTATTTTTTAAATGTAATATACAGTATACATAAAGCATTGAAATAATTAAATTGAACTGATGTAGACACAATTAAGATGTTTTTTAAGAAAATATATCTTGTATATTATCTCCTCAGTATCGCACAGCGAACGTAGAAAACGCTTTGAATTATTTACTTTAAACTCAAAGCCTCAACGTCTAAATAAACCGTGATAATCAGAGGCTGCTTACAGCTTACATTATTACAGGAAGAAGAGGCTCTGCTCAATGAGATGGAGGTGACCGGCCAGGCTTTCGAAGATATGCAAGAACAGAACTCGAGGCTCATACAGCAACTACGCGAAAAGGATGACGCCAATTTCAAACTGATGTCGGAGAGGATAAAGGCGAATACTTTGCATAAATTGCTGCGCGAAGAGAAGCAGCTGCTCCAGGAACAGGTATTTTTATATTATTTATTATACTTTAACTTTTTGGAATTGTGAAACACGATGGTATAGTGAAACTTTTTTTTATATGGCGTATATGGTAACAGAACACCGCCGCCCATGGACAACCACGCAACAGTCCGCGCATTGGTTGTGATGCTGGATTTTTACGCCATTTAGTGAAATTTTTAAGGGCCTCCGATATCCTCACTGATGCAGCGAAACACAGTAGAAGCACCGAAAATGAACGTTATTGAATTTTTCAAGTACTGATTGGTTAAGAATAATAAAGAGCGGCAGGCCACACAGGTTATTCTTTTATACAATACGAGTTTATCCCAGCGAAACGTTGTTTTGCCATATAAACTACTAGCATGGCTTTTTTCTCTTGGATATTTTCTTTTTAAATTACTTAATGTTTTAATCATCATCGTAACGGGATTATTCCACCATTTCATACTGAATAGAACCTTTTGTGATTGTCCATTTTGTTCTGCGGGTTTCAGGTAGTGACACGTGACCAGCAAATTGAATCTATGAGTCTGGTAGCTCGAAGGCTAGAGGAGAAAGAAAGATTGTTGCAAGCGACTTTGTCTGCTGTTGAAAAAGAATTGCTTCTTCGGCAACAGGCCATGGAAATGCATAAAAGAAAAGCAATTGAGTCTGCACAATCCGCTGCTGATCTCAAATTGCATCTTGGTAAGTGGATAAAGGACGACAGTTACAAGATTACTGTGGCTTTTGTGGCACGTTTTTTTAATTGCCGATGAGATTAAAAAAATACACTTGCAAAAATCTGTTGCTATTTATATAAGATTCGAGTAGGTAAACTCTTAATAACGGAAATAACCAACCTATTTGCTAAAGTTTTCTATCGAATGTCTTCAGAAAAGTACCACGCACAAATGAAAGAGGCGCAGCAAGTCGTTGCGGAAAAAACGAGCGCGCTCGAGGCTGAAGCGTACAAAACGAAGAGACTTCACGTGAGTTCATTTCTTCTTTGCTGTCTGATTTTAATTCACAGGCGTGATAACTCCGATAAATTCCTTTCTATGTCTGATTCAGGAAGAGTTAGCGATATTGCGTCGAAAAGCAGAACGGATGAAGAAGATGGAACAGGCTGGTAGCAGTATGGATGAAGTATTGTTAGAAGAAATACGCGAGTATAAGGAGACGCTCACCTGCCCTTCATGCAAGGTACATTTTCTGAACGACTCACTATGCCATTGGCAATTAAAAATCTTTTAGTACTGATTTCTTTGAAAAAAATATAAATGTATTGGATGAAAATCCTTAATTTTATTCTAATATATACAAAAAAATATAGATGGAAAGACGACCTTCTTAAGGTCGCGGGCAACCGCTGAATCTAGATCGCTCAAAATCGGAATAGGTGGAATCTTAAGGGGAGGCCTATGTCCAGCATTGGACTTTAATAGGTTGATGATGGAAAAAAATCGTCAAAAGAAATTTATCATATTATTCGTACAAAAACAACGGAGTTTACAAAAGTAGCGAGATATACTTCTATGTATGTTACACTTACTCATTTATGTGTAAATGTAATTTATTTATACAGGAAAAAGTAACGGCGGTCCCATTTATTTATTTTAAGAATCCTTGCTAAGACATAAACAATTTTCAGGTGAAGCGCAAAGACGCGGTGTTAACAAAGTGTTTCCACGTCTTTTGTTGGGACTGTTTGCGCACGCGGTATGAAACGCGGCAAAGAAAGTGTCCCAAATGCAACGCTGCGTTCGGAGCCAATGATTACCACAGACTGTATCTATCAACTTAGGCGAAACAAGCTAAAATGGTATTCTCAACTCTGGAAAACGTCACAAGTTGACAGCTTTTTTTGCGCGCTTTGTTGCGGGAGTATTATACAGTATGACTTACGTCATATTTAAGACGGAACTAAATGTTTTTAACGATTTTTTTCAATATATCACAATTGTATTATATTTGATGATTTTTGGAATAGTGAAATTAATTTTTTCCATTATTGGTAAAACTTACAAACACTGTACTATGTTCGTTTTAATATCCTTAGTGAGCTTTCTTGTTGACATTACAGACGCTAGAGGTAGTTTCAACAAGTGCACTGCTGGTTATTACCACCGCAATATTTATGTTAAGTGTACAACAATTTATATAAATGCGAAACATGCTATTTATTATTAAACTAGTAAATATTTCGGTAATGAAGATGGATTCTAAACGAGAATAAATATGATCTCCTTTAAATGTAATGTATTATGTTGGCGTTTTCTACCCAAATGGAAACTGACAGTCAATCTCTTTCAACACTTAATGCAAAACTATGTGTGTAGATTTTAATTTCTGATGCATTTATAGCATCACATTTGTACACTAGTGTTTTGATAAAAGTAAACTCAAGCAAATATACAATTCCTAAACCGTACGGTGTCCAAATTAAAATATATTTCAAAATGCGTAGTATATAAAATCATAAGAGTGCTTCGATCTTATTGATTGCCTTTGACAATGCTCGCCCTTTTGCTGTGCATATAATAGAGACCCCTTTTCATTTAAATTTACTTAACAACTAACATACTTATTTTTAATTCTATAAGCTTCAGGTAATTAATAACATTAATATACCAAATGTAAATAATTAGTAAATTCAATTGTAGCTCTCTACAGATCATCTAGAAGTGAGAACAAAAATTAATGAAGTACATAGTTCTGAATTTAAACTATTGCGTATTTAGAGAGAATTAGAAGAGACTTACTGACATTTGTATTTGAATGCGTTCGGAAATTTGAAAATACTTCTGAATAAGATAGAAGCGCGTTGATTATAAAACTAAAATAAATTGTTTTATAATTAAGTTTATTTGGATAACACGGAAATAATTCGATGAACCGCCGGGCGGGACTTAGATCCAACGATCTAGTCATGATTGACCCCGATTATATGGTACTAGGCACTATCCAAAGGGTATCATTGTGTGTTCTAGATCTGAAGGGCGGTGACTGGTGATTATAGAACCCGGCCATATATTCCTATAAATTACAGAAATGAGAATGTGGCAAATGTCGTTGGTTTTTATTATCCGCCAGTTCCTTTTTTACGTCGAGTATTGCGTTTTATGAACTGTTTTTCTAATTTCATTTCAATTTGTTTTCAATTTTTATCAAATTATAATTAAGATTTTGGATGTAAGTAGGATACAGTCTTTACTTTTTTAATGCCTATTCTTAACTGATTTATAAATATGTAATTATTAACTAATGAAACATAAGAAAATACCAATTTTTTCTCTTACTAACTGTATATTGAGTCAATTTTATTAAATTTCTTATTTGAATGTCAACATTAAAACATAATTAACGTTTTTTTTTATTTCTAAATGCGTTTCAATATAATATTGACGCAACAACTCCATTCCGTATTATAGTGAATCTTCCATGTATTTACATATGAAAATAATGAACTTAATTTAAAGAATTTATGCATTTGACGAGTGTTCGTGCATATGTATCGTTGTATATTGGGATTAGAATGTATCAAACAAGTTAAGTATTGTTTAATAATTGTTAGTTATTAGTGATGTATTACTGGTGGGTTATGAGCTTACTCTTAACAGTTTTATTATATGTATTTAGTAATTTCCCTCCATTGCAGATTCAATATATTAATACCCTAAATATTATCTAAATTAGAAATACATTTATTAACTAAAAATATAAACATAGTATATTTAATTATGTATAACAAACCATTGTCGTAGAAAAATCTAATTTTTTAACAAAATGGAACAATAAATAATATGTTGCTACGTGATAGAGTTTAGATATCGATTATCGGTAATTTTATTCCGTCAAATGCTGTTAGCATTGATTCTTGCAAAAGATTTGTTTAATTAGGCTCATGATACATCAGCATCTCTGTAGATAGAAAAATAGCTTGCAGCCCACTGACTGATGTATTTATACTTAAGGTATATATATATATACGTAGATAATTCCGCTTAGTAAATGTTAGATATTATATAACAGCATATTAAAATTTGTTTTTTCCATCTAAGATCACGAAAATGACTCGAATAACCCAGATACAATTGCAATATATGCAGAATACAACAACTTTTTATTCAAGTATCAGTTTTATATGCCATCGAATGTCACGGATTCTGAACAGTTAATAAGCCTGTAAAAAATATTCTGTTTAAAGTATATTTGTGGTCCATAAATTGTATACTAGCACTTTAGATTATTCAATATTTAACTTCGCCACATATTTGGAAATTTGAATATTAAATTATCCCTCTTAGATTGGTTGGGTCAGTATTGTAAGTTCTACTCGATTTGCTTTTCAAGCTTTTTTGTAGATAATTTGTATTTGTGCTTATTATTTAAATCAAATGTAATTTATTTCGTAAATACTATTTGTCATGAACAATGTGCTTAATTTCAACATCGAGTATGATATAATATTGTGACTTGTTCATTCTTAATTAGTAAATTGTAAAGGCTGGAAAAGTTAATATTACCTTTAATGTTTATCAACTGGTATAACATTAAAAATTCTTAAAATCATTACATGTTTTTTATTACTCGAGATAATGTTCAAATATCAATTATTTTAAGTTCAATGAGTACATATTTAATAAATGGTGAAATGAATAAAATACATGAAATTGAAAATAAATTCAGTTACTTTAATATAAGGAAAGGCTTGTAAAAAAACGAAGATTACAAAAAGGTATTTTATATACAAACAATATTTATTTTACATTCAACTTTGTATCTATTACAATCACAATGGAATCAAATTTAAATCTTACAATGCCTACAGCCAAAAGCACTTCATGCAAGCTTAATGATCATAATAATATGCTCTTGGGGTTTGTAACTTAATAATTTAGAGTACGGTTTCAGAACTAACATTCTCATTGTTACAAAAATATTTTTTTTCAAGCTTTTGTGATTTATGTTAGGAACCACAAATAATATTTTCTTATAATAAAGTATTGTAATAATATAAAATAATATTAATTTATTCTTCAAGATAAGGAAACCAGGCAATCTCATAATATACAAAAGCTTGGTAATCAGGTCAATTTAGATATTCGTATATTTTTTTCTAAAACGTTGAAAGTTTATAAATGCTTCAAAATAATTGTAAATTAAATTTTAAAAGGCCTCATCGATTTAGCTGTAAATTATACCATCCTTCAGCGTTTTAGTAATCATTCTAACTTCTCGCTTATTTTTGGGACTAGTTTGAACGGATTATACCTAGTTAGAATAAAATTAAAACTAAACATAAACAAAGAATCAGAAACCAAAACGAAAAAGCCAAATAAATTTAGTTTTTGTGTATTTTCAATTGACTAGAGAAGGTATTTACAATTTGTCACTGCTTTGATACAATCATTATGTTATCCATGGCACTATTATACATGATTTGTGATTTAACAAAATACAAAAACGTATAAAAATTACGTTTATTATGGCAAAGTATTCCTTAATTTGCGTTCTTAAATTAACAATATTATAAAGAAAATAAATGTATAATCTCTTAGTGCAATTAAGAAAACATTCACAATGCGCAATAAATGCTTAACCTTTAATAAAAAAAATGCGAAAAATACTGAAATTAAGACAAAAATTAATTTTAGAAGAAAATAAATTATGTATTAGATTAAGTAAATAAAGATCCAGTAACCACGATCAATTACAAAACTTATTGTCCTGGTGATAATAGGCAGATGTATTATCTTGCATGGAATAATGGCAAAGCCAATCTAATTTTACGAACGCTATTTGTATTAACTACATAATCTTCAATTAACCTTGAAAATTTCTTCTAACTAATGTAATGGTCAAATATCTGACTTAAAATATATTTTTAGTATCTAACGTTGCGATTCGGTTTAGTTGTGATCCTGTGCGAGTGAAATACAACGAATCTATCTAATGTCAGTCTGAAAGAGGAATTCTTTTGAAGGAAAATTAATCAATGCAGCCTTTTAAGCGTATGGCTAAATGTTAGTTACACAATAAATTGCCTTAAAATAGATGAGTTACGTATTTTTAATATTGGCAAGCACGTCTAAGCAGGACGGATGATATGAAAATTTAGTTATTCCACTTGTCTAGATTGTTCCAACTATTTAGAATTAAAAAGATATAATAAAACTAAACCATTTTCAATAAGTATCAAAAAGACAAATAAAATGAAAATTATAATAGTCTTAAAGAATTCATATAATGTTCTATTACAATTAGTCATTAATAACTATAAACCGACAGATATAGTCGTTTCAGTAAAGCTTCCCTCAGTCCCATTGTACTAACGGGCAGAACATGAAAATAACATGACGCCTGACTTTTATTATATATTCACTTAATATGCCATTGGAACAACCTTAGCACCAGTGCTTTGTGTAATGAAATACCATTTACTGGATGCAAGCATGGTAGCCATGTAACCTTATTGCAATTTAAGGTCTTCATCGTTTTGCAAGAAAACGAACAAGACGACATTACTTATAATAGACTTTTAATTATTTAAATTTATTCTAATACCTAAAACAAGCTCGATTTTAATTAATAATATTTTGTTTACAGTTTCAGTCTTGCAAGTGAAACTAAAAACAATTATTTTACAACTATTACGTAGGTCCGACATGTTGGCAACTAGTGTCTTAAAATGTAAATACCCATGAAATCCAATTCATGTATTTCAACTCGACCGGCGCTTTACTCTTTCAAGTTACTTTCAAGTTTAATATAATAATACGATTTATATATCCTAACCTTCATCTATCTGTTGTGTATTTTTGTCACCGTTATCTAGGACTATACTATGCATACAATTTGTATGTGTAAACTGTCGAGTACAGTCAACTGTGTTTCACAGAACGCCTATACAAATATCGGGATCAATATTCTCTCATAGATTTATATTAATTTAGGTTGTGGTTTAAATAGTAGATTTTAAATGAAATGTTAGTACAGTAAGATCTCGATAAATCGAATTTCAAGAGAAATGCTAAAAAGTTCGAATTAATGAGTTTTCTAGTTAACGAGAATTTCGAGATACAAGAATGTATTTGCCAAAATTTTGACTAAAGATGCGGTTTATAAGAATATTTTTTGATACGTGGAGTTAAAGTTAAACAAAAATTCGACTTAGATTTAATAAACACATTTATTTATATAAATTTAAATGCACTAGAAAAAACTAAACAGATCTCGGCCTGAGGTGGGACACGATCACCGCTAGTGCATTTAAGTTTATATAAAGATATGATGCTTTCTTTTTAAATTTTATTGCTTTGATTTCGGAGAAATCCAAATAATACGGTACAATATTGTCCTAAATACGACTTACTTCGTTTTTGAAATTCACAATTCACAAAGTCTAATTAATTGGAGATACCGCGTTTTTAGACGTTCAGCGGAAGGAATTAGCATTTTTTTCAACTTAGAGAGGACTTCGACTAAACGAGGTAAACGATATTTTAACGTCTTCAATCTAAATCAAATGTGGGGGCCTAAGTGCACGCGGCAGGATGTTGCGTAAGGGGTGAAGTGGCGGGAGAAGGGCCATGAACAGGTCGCGGCGGGGCAGCCAGCGCAAACGCAAGCCTCTCGAGACGCAGCCGCAAAGGCACTAGACGTGGCCAACACAGCGACGAAAGGCTGGACAACGCGCCCTCTACCGCCTCATAACGGAGACGACGCTCGCTTTCCTCGCAAGACGATAACTCCTGTAAACATAAAAGGTAAACAGCCATATAAAAAATTGGATATCGTAACAATTGTATTTTCTTTGACAGGTTGGGAACGAATAATAAACATTGAGAGATTGAGAGCTTTATGGTTTTAAAAATGTACCATGAAGCAAGAGGTTCGAATCCCTGTCCGGATAATTATAATTTAATTTATTCGGTCTCTGGAAGGGCTTGACAGTGGCCGGGCGAGTGTTAATATTGTCGCACCCGTGAGAGAGCCGTGCTAAAGCGTATGATGAAGCACAAATTAAGTGGGCTCGTCCGAAGCGTACTCAGAGTGAACCGGTACTTGTACTGTGTTTCGTAGAGTGAGTGAGGATATCGGAAGCCCTTAAAAGTGCCGCTTAAGTGGCGTAAAAAGCCGGCAATACAACCAATGCGTGGATTGTGGCGCGGTTGTCCATGGGCAGCGATATTCTCTTACCATATAGGAGACCCAGCTGATCCGTTGTCCGCTTTTTCACAAAATTATGTAGCATTTGCGTCATAGGTGTTTCCTAAATTTTGTTATATGTAAAATATATAAAATAATAAATAAATATATGTTAAATTTTTCAAAATAAATATTTTCCTTTGTCGTTAATTATTTAAAATCACCTGTTCAATTACTTCGACGTCGTCCTCCTCAGTGCGTTGGACCAGCTGATTTTTGAGTGTCTGTAAAGAAACAGTGCTAATAACACACCTATTTACTACTCAGCATATTATATTTCAGCGCGATTATACGCCAAGCCTTCTAAGTAGTATGCGCTGGCGCAAGCATTATGAACATTTCAATCCACTTGTGAGCGTTTTCCATTTAAGCAGACCTTTCTTTCTCTATACATTTCTATTTATTTACATTTTCTTTTGGAAACAATTCAATCCACGCTTGATTTACATATGGTGCGCGGTCGCGA
>DWCF01004833.1:0-15479 GCA_018230265.1 Delias oraia | reverse complement strand
ATTCTGATCCGGTAACCACACGGACGACAATTTTGAAATATACACAATATATATATATCATATCTTAAATGGTCTTATAGACTACCACAAAGCGAGAGGTATCAATCCGGTTCAATAGCCTGTCAGAATAAAAAAAAATATAATTTATTCGGTCTTTGGATTAGCTTGACAGTGGCCGGGCAAATGAGTAACATTGTCACACCTGTGGGAGCCATGCTGAAGCAAATACGCACAATTAGGGCCGGCTCTTCCGAAGTAATACCACGCCCACAGAGTACCAGCCTGAAACAGTGCTGTATTCGTATTACACTGAGTGAGTGAGGATATCAGAGGCCCATGAAATTTAACCATTAAAGCCGAAATATTAAGCCGACAACACAACCAATGCTCGTCCATGGGCGGTGGTGATCTCTGACCGTAGAAGAGTCTCACCTGCACCGTTAAAAATGCAAATTAATTATTTATAATAAAAATATGTGAAAAATTACCTGGATTTGCGTTCAACAGAGAAGTAATCATAGTCAAGTACCGCTGGAGTACTTCAGACTCAAGCAAATTGTCGTAGAAATATCTAGTCAACAGCGGAGAAGTTGCGTTCGGATGGTTCGAACAATCTTTAAGATTTGCGTCACGGTTTAGGCACATTCTTAAGTATCTTAATATCTAGAAATCCATAAACATTGTGAGTTAACCTAATCATAATATATAAATAATCAGGAAATAGGATCTTTATCAATTTTCAGTTATACGGTGGTAAAAAATTGTCTCTCTTCAAATATATATTATTAAACATAGCGTTTTTATTCCATATTGATCTTTTGCAGCTTTTTTTAAATATGAATTACTCGATTATTTATATACTATTCCAAAATCAGATCTCTTGAAGTATTCTCTCTCGTTTTGCAACAAAAAGTTATTTCAAGTGTAACAATGATAAAATTCAGTATAATGTGATGTATATTTGTAAAAAATTGTTTTGATATTACATCTTTTGTTTCTAATGTAATTGAAATAATGACTTTACATTTTTGTTTCATATAAATTGAGATGTTTCATGACTGACAATTGACCTTGTTTTTAATTAATGTAAAATTGTATCGAGAGGCACAAAAAGCCGACTACAGCGACGAAAGCGTGCATTGTTCATATGTCCACGGGCGGCCGTGATCTGTTACCATAGAGGTGACCCGCCTGCTCCGTTGCCCGCTATACTATAAAAAAACATCAAATACCTTAAACGACGACTTTATGACCTTCAAAAAAAGCGTACCTATCATTAAAAGGCCTGCGACGCACCCGCAGCCCTGCAAGGGCTGAGTTTCCATGGGCGCAATACCACTTATCCTAGGTGAGCCTCCTGCTCGTATGCCCTCGTTACCATAAAAAAACTTATAACATCTCCACATAGCAAACAAAATAATTCTAAGGCTAACACATTAAAAATAGCACGAATATATTTTCCCATACCTCTTGATACGTCATCGGATGAAACTGCAACACCTGATTCCCAAAAACGAATCTGTGTTTCGAATTCGATCCCTTTTTCCGCTTTTGCATTTGACCCCATATATAATTAACCATGTCATTAAACTTGGGCGGCTGTAATTCCTCCTCTGGCTTTACACTTTTCTCTTGTTTTGAATCATCATCCAGATTCACTGTTGTCATCTCTTTCTTTACCACGTTATTTACGACATCTTCTATTTCACTCGTACGAGCTGTACCATAGAGACACTTTAAGGCCTCTGTTGATATATCATCCTGGCTGCATAGGGCAATCATTAATATGAAAAAACTTCAATTGATATCAAAGAAAAAATACTGCATAAATAAAAAAATAATAATTATAATTGCATAACTCAACTCGGTTGGGCGTAAATAAATTTGCGACAATATACAAAGTGATAGATAAAAATACAATGTAAACTCCATGTAAGGTCCCTCGATTTAACGACAAACTCCGTAAAGCGTCGAAATCAATTGGCTTTAGTTGGTTTAGCTTGTCTTCCATTCGTCTTTTTTTCTCTCTATTTAACGACAACTCTTTATAACGCTATAAAATGCACAGTCCCTACAGTGTCGTTATATAGAGTTTACATTGTATATATAAATGTTACTTACTTATCCCCGCTGGCCAGTAGTAATAAGTATCGAGAAGGAACATAGTCCTGTGGGAAGACAGACGCTGAATATCTCATTGCAACATAGCGTATCATCGGCTCTTCATTATGCATGTAACTGTAAATTTATAACTTCTTATCGTTGTTGTAATGAAGGTGGTACAATATCTATAACCCGTGGGAGAGCTATGCTGAGGCACTAGCTGGGCCGCCTCTGCCCAAGTGATACTACGGGCTCACGTTTTTGTACTGTGTTTCGCACAGTGAGTAAGGATCTCGGAGGCCCTTAAAAGTGCTGCGTAGGCGGCTTAAAAATCCGGCAACACAACCAATGCGCGGACTGTAGTTTGGTTTTTCATGGGCGTCGGTGTTCTTTTACCATATATAGGAGACCCACCGGCTCCGTTGTCCGCTATTTCATAAAAAAAGTCACAAACTACACGGCCTGAAATGGTAGCTGTACATAAAACGGTACTGTTACTGTGTTTCGCTGAGTGAGGCTATCGGATGCCCTTAAAAATTACGATTACGCGGCGTAAAAATCCGGCAATACAATGCGCGGACTGCAGCTCGGTTGTCTATGGCCGGGGGTGTTCTCTACCACATTCAAGACCTACTTGCTCCGTCGTCCGCTATATCATAAGTAACTGTCTATTGAAAATGCTTTTTATTGAGCTTTTCAAAAGGTCTAACAAATTTACAGGAAAAGAGATTAAGGTCATCAAAACGAAAATTGAGACCACAGAAATCGTTTTTGAAAATATGATTTACCAAAAAGCTTATCCAAGTTTTACGTATTTATTTCATTTATTATAAGCATTTATTTATGGCTCAGAGATGACAGACACCACCGACCCCTGGCGGTCCCGCGGAGCACAGGTTGGGAAACATTTTATTAGAATATAGATTTTAAATGTGATGTAAAATTAATCACTCACTGGTCCAAGAGAGCAAATAAAGCGACGGCTTGTGGCTCATTGAAAGGACTAGATTTTTTCGTCTTTGTCTCATCTAAATCCATTTTTTCTTGACGCGAACTGCCCGCTACTTGGTCAGTTTCTTTCTGCGTTACTAATTCTAAAATACATACAACAAAATCTTATCAATATATTTCATTCAATATAACCTGTAAATTTGATACATTAAATCGCTAAATATATTTGATTTTATGCCTACGTCCTTTATTCTTTAGTCTTTGAGTCAATTTTGAATCATTTTTAAATTAAAATGCAATTTTCTCAGAAAATAAACGCTCAAGAAATTTGATTTTCCATTAATTTCAATCATTCGCTTCAATTGAACCAGAGCACGGTAACGTCTGTAAAATTAAACACTGTATGAAGGTTAACAGTTTTACAAGTGTATATATCTCATAAGTAATAGTATAATTTGGAGAGCCTCGTAGCCAAGTGGTTTTATAAGACTACCAAGAAAGGTATCGGGTTCGAGCCCCAATCCGAGGAAAAAATCCGAAAAAGCCGAAAGAACACTGCGAAAACAGTTAAATCTGAAAGTACAAGAACTGTAGGAAGGTGATAAATTTATTTAATACTAAACTATGCATAATCGTCAATATATGGTACCTATGACAAAATAATACGTAAACAATTTGAGAAATCCGGCCGATATGAATCAAATTAAAATAAAATTTCCATACCTTTTAATTTAATCTTATAAGCCACAGCCATTTCCAGGAGCGCATCGCGCAAAGCCGTTTTCATCTCTGGCACAGCATCCGGAATTTTCTTTACGAGTTCCTCTAGCAACGCGAATTGATTGCTGAAGCAATCGGGACATTTCATTGCTAACCTTCCTGTGAAACATTATCAGTCCTATATAAGACTATTACAAAAATAATACAAAAGCGATTAATAACACTGTTTTAAACATTTCTTACTAAATATCTTAATTTTAAATAGCTCCCAACACTTTAATACGTGCAATAGATACATGCGTAATAGGTTAAGTTAGGTTTTTTTTTCCTGTCCCGGCGCGAGGGCCGGGCCTGCGAACTATTTCCCTGACAAGTATGAGTCAGGGGCATTTTTACACGTTTTATATATTTTTTGCATTGACTGTGATTTCTTGCTACATCTTATACTAAACTATACAACATAATATTAACATTTCTATACAATCGATTTGAATTACTTCTTAATCAATACGTCTGGTTATAGACTTATTCTAACTTAGTTACATTTATAACTTTATTACAAATTTTTACACAGTAATCTAGGAACTTATCTCTAATATTTTTATTCTTAATTATGTCATTTATATAGTCTACATATTTTTGTAGCTAGTTCTGTCTCATACCTCGAGCTGCCGTAAACTGGGCACTCACATATCACGTGTATCGAGGTTTCCTCCGTCGATGACTAGCATATCATGCGACATGCTGGGCTCTCCTTCTATTAAAATCTATGCAAGTATTTGGAGAACCTACCATGACCCGCTAGTATTTGGGTTAAAGTCCCCGCCGGCGCTATCGCTCTAACTACAGCGTACGCACTGATTGCTTCCACAAAGAATGCTTTTGTAGCCGATGCTGTCGTTCCTTCACGATAGCACCGATCCCACTCAGTAAGCGTATCCAGTCAGATCTGCCGCCTGTCGAATGACACCGGACAGCTATCGTAGTTCGGCTTGCTTTTCAAGTGCATGCCTGCGCTTTTTGCCAGTTCGTCCGCTCTTTCGTTTCCTACTAACCCCACATGAGCCTTTACCCAAAAAATATTTACTTGCTTGCCCAATTCTTTTAGCATTTTGATGTTTTTTCTGGTTTTGAATGCAAGGGGATTAAAGGTAGAGTTGTTTGTTACTGTTTCCAAGGCGGATCTTGAGTCACAGTAAACGCTGATTTTAGATTGGGCGTATTTGGCGGCCCTGCCTGCCCGGCCTCCATCAGTGCTAGCAGTTCGCCCTGGTACAAGGAGCAGCAGTCTGAGAGTTACAGCTTCTTGGTACTTATCTCTTCGGCTCCGTCCCAGATAGAGATTGCCGCGCCAACTTTCCTTTGGATTTTGCTACCGTCGGTGTAGATGTTAACTGTTCACCGTGGTGTTGCTCCAGTGCTGGTCCATCCACCAGGTCTGTGAACTCCATGCTCATGCGATGCGCGGGGTGAAGGCTGTATTGGCAAGGCACTGGCGTCTCGATCTCCCAGTCTCCTATCGCTCGTCGTGAGTGTCCTTTCCTCACCTCGCAAAGCGAGGCTGCCTCCCTGATAAGGATGTCCAGGGGAAGCAGTCCCGCGAGCAATAGGGCGGAGTTGAGAGACACTGTGCAGTGAGATTTAATAATTTTCTGCACGAAACCCTGCTGAACTGCCTCTAGTTGGTTTTTTATCCCGATTTTTTGTGGTGCTGACGTCCAGGCACTCGCGGCGTAGAGTAGCTTAGGTGCGGGGTATCGAATTTTAGTTTTCTGGTGATCACCATTGCTTTTGTTTTGTGTGCCGCAAATTTCTGCTTGTTCCTGAGACCCCCATCGCCTCACACGTTCCAGGGTTTCGTCGGCATGCCGTTGAATCTCTTGACCAGTCTCACCATCGAAGACAAGCACGACGTCATCCGCACACGCCTGCACGTATTCTCTCTTCGTCTCCAGCTCTTTCAATAGTGGGTTCAGGAGCAGGTTCCACAAGATTGGACCTCCTATACATCCCTGGATGCATCCCTTTTCTGTGTTCCTTGAAGCCTCTTTCCCGGCTCTCTTTTCCTAATTTGCGTAGTACAATTACAGTTGCTTCCTTCCATGGTTCGGAGAGGTGTCCGAGACATTTGGTTAGGTTAGGTTTATTCACGAAAAGTGGCTTACTAATAGTAATAGCATTGTTTTTATACTTGGAAGAGTCACGCTAATGCTAACACACTAATTGGACTTGTTCATCCGAATTGATACCAGTGGCTTACAGAATACCTGGGTGACAGTATTTATATAGTGTTTCATTGTATTAGTGAGGATATCGCAGGCTTGTGTTCTTATATTGCTAAAGATACATAAAAAGACGGCAACAGAACCAAAGCGCGGAGTTTGGCACAGTTGTCCATGTACGGCGGTGATCTCTTACCATTATCGAGAACCGCCTAAAGAAAAACTAAGTTGCCGTAATACGGTAAACAACAGAAATATTAATTGCCATATTCCGAAATTAAATTCACAAAAACCCGCACCAAACATCTAACCAAAAATAACTGTAATACCTAAACACATGTAGGCTTTTGGATGGTGCTCGGCATGTTCTTCAGATCTAACCAGCTTTAAGAGTCCTTGCAGGAACACGATAGCAACTTTTTTCAATTGCACTTCGTCACCACTGTAAAAAACAAATTAGTTAATATACTAATCTTTTACCAGCATATTTAAATTGACTTGAAATCATCGTGCCGGAAGACCAGGAATAAAAATAAAAATTTAGGCGAGCAACTCATCCGCGTCTCTGCAAGGTGTGTCCATGGGCGAAGAACCGCTTACCCCAGATCCCTCCTGCTCGTTTCCCACCGTTTCCATTACAAACAATAACAATGTATATAAATCTGATGCACTTACTTGTTGATAACATTCAAAAGAAACATCAAGGCCATATTCCTGAGACGTGAATTGGTATTTGGATCAAATAATGAAGAAAAAACTACCTGAAAAAAGCATGTGTAAACAACAAATGTTTATTTAATTTTATTTATTTAGTTTATTTTAATATTTATATCTAAAAATACTTTTAATACTAATAATACTTTTAATATTTGAATTTATCATACTAATATTATAAATTCAAACTTTTCTCACGAAAAAACTGCAAAAACTACTGAATGGATTTTAATGACACACATATAATATTTAAAATTGTGTATATTGACTGAATTATAGTAAAAAGTGTCACATAAGTCCGATAATACAGCAGCGTACCGGACAGAACGTCTGTTAGGTCCGCTAGTTGTATATTAAATTAACCAAATCTATATTTAAAAAATTATATAGTACTTACTTGCACACAATGTGGAAACATTATTGCAGATCCAGTTGCTTTATTCAAATACTGAAGAAGCTTTAACCTCAATCTTGTGCAAGCAGGTACCTAAAATAAATTGTTACTTATCTGATTTCATAACCGTTTACATATAATTTTATGGGACACCCATGCTGAAGCATATGCGCACGAATTGGGCCGGCTCGTCCGAAGTGATACCACGGGCTCACAGAACAATCAACGTGAATTGGTACTTGTACTGTGTTTCGCTAAGTGAATAAAGATATCGGAACACAACCAATGCGTGGGCTGTGGCCCGGTTGTCTATGGGCGGCGGTGTTCTTATAATATATAGGAGATCTACCTGCTACGTTATCCGCTAAACTATTTAAAAAAATCGTATATTTTATTTTCAATGCCTTGAATAAAATCAATTTTTTACAAACACATTGATAAACTCACCTTGCGATCATCTGGTGGTACTTTAAGCCCACCCCAAGTTCCCAAATATAACCAATATAAGGGGGCTACCACTGAAGATAGTGACCAATCTACAGAACTGAAAACATACTACTTATTTAATAATTTTCTTTAAACAATTTATGAATGATTATGAATCATATTTATCAGTTTTACGTGTTTTAATAAGGTATTTACATTTTTCCACGTTTTTTACACAAATACTAAAATGATATAATAATAAATTAATTGTTTATTATGAAACTTACCTATTTGCCTTGATCAATGGACTATTTGCATGGTTAGCAACACTGAAACGAGAGTCGGCTGCAGCCACAATAAGTGTTACCAGGATATCGTTCATATTGAAAATGTCTTTGCTTATAAAATTCACTATTGATAATTTTATCTAAAAAAAATATAATTGTAATCTAATACAGTATAATTTTCAAAACTCTGCTTGAGTAATAAAAAAATTAAGAAATACCTCCTCCAACTGGTTTGGATTCAACTGATTCTTTTCAACAATTCTTTTATATGATTTCATACTCATTCCTGGTGGCACTTGAAAATCACTTTCTCCGGCATTTGGTAAAGCTCTATGAATATATAAAAAATTTACTGATATTATAGTATTTTTATTTCTGTTTGTGTGTGAGAATTTGAACATGTACACAAATAAAATCTCACCTGTACGGTAACAGCAGAACATCAGTAGCAAACTTAAGTATCAAATTAGAAACTTTAGGCTTATCTTTGAGATTAAGTTCTGACTCTTTTATGTCACTAAGCAAAGGAATAACCAGCATAAGGATTCTGTAAATCAATTTTTTGCCATTTTTATGAAATAAATTATATAAAGAATAAATATACACCTATTTTTTTCCAAAAAACAAGATATTTAACTTATCATGTACAATAGTCAAGTTGATCCTCCATTAAATTGTCAACAAAATAAATAATAATTACTTACTGATCTTGATGACTCTGTGGTCTGTTCTCAATAGACTCCAGTAAACTTGGAGCTATCTTTAACTGTTGCTCACGGGGCATTCTGGGAAACCCCATAGTTATGTAAATGATAGAAAAATTCTGAAAAAGACAGTGAATTACTTTGAGACAACATTTTAACTATTTAAATTTTACAAAAAGTACTATTAAAATAGCAGAGATAAATGTTTTTTATCATTTCTAATTTTTAATAATGTGAGGGTACTTACAACAATAAAGCTATTGGCAGAAGGATTCCGATACGACTGCACCAATATTTCCACTGGCAGCTGCACATCAGCTCTACACTTTACCCTTTTATTGATATGCACCAATACTTCCATGACTTTAGTGCGGACCTATTGATAGTTATCTATATATTATTTTTTCTATACAATTTATAAGTATAACTTTTAAGATATTATTTTTAATTTGTAATATTATCTAATTATTAACTTAATTCTACATAAATATATAACTCCAGTGGTTCCCATAAATAAAATAAATATTTTTAGCATTAACATATTATGTATAAGATTAAATAACCAACCTGTTCATAAGGTGATGAAAGCTTTAAAATTACAGGTGGTAAGAATTTATTCAGACAATTTTCCAACTGCTCATCGGTGTCTGCATTGCCAAGTCGGAGAAATACACGATCAAGAAGTACTGAAGCAAAAAGTAACATAAAAATCCGGCACGAAATGGACAACCTGTTTTATTTTATTTACAAACTAAACTTACATAAATCATTTGAGCAATCATTAGTATTTTCTGTAACTTCCATCTCGGACATCTTTCAATAAAATTATTATTTATATTATTTTGATAAACTATTTAATTTTCAGCCATCGAGGAAAACATTGAAATAAGCAATCAGATGATGACAGACAAAATTCAAATTAGAACAATGTTTTGTCAAAACTTAAATGGATCTGACAGTTTACTTAATCTCACTATTTTTAAGGGTTGTACGACTTGGGTACTATCTAGCATTAGCATTTTGACTTAGCATATCCTCATATCTTTTCATCCCTCCAATATATTTATACTGGTGATTTATAAAGAATTAAAATCACACCACAACCATTACAATTTTACTGATATATATAACGGCACGGGGGCCTTTGAAGTGTTTTGGATGGGTATGACGTCTGACATCACGATTATTGTTTTCTTGGAGGCGATTCATCTTTAAAAGAAAACTTCACAAGTTTTTCCGTCTTTGTTTATTCGCTGTGCAACGTAAGGACTTCCCAAAGAGGCCTTTATCATGCAGCGACTCTAGCTAGACTGACTTGTAGTTTTTTTTAAAAAAGCTTTATAGCTTAATACGGTCTTTTGGGCGAGCCTAAGGCTTGCCGTGCATTTGACTTTTAGCCATGACTAAAGGGCGTCTCTTGAGAGACACGAACTTCGGCTTGGGCCCTCTGAGAAGCCTGTTGGAAGCTTACCGATGTGAGTTTGGCGACATAACTAGACCTCTGTATCCAGCGGAGGTGGCTGTTATCACGGACCGCTACCATCTAAGTTTATTTTATTTTCCTCTTGGGATGCTACCAGATTATTTTTAGCTTAATTGTGATGGAATTTTACAAATCCAAAATACATGTTTGAGTCTCGGTTTGTGTTTAATTGTTGGGAGATGAGTGTAATCAGGGAGCTCCAAGTCGTGGTGGAAGATCTCTCATGTAATAGGGAGCTCCAGTGCGTGAATTGCCTGTATACATGCTATGTCAGTCGGGGCAATGTGTGCGAATACTATGCTAGTGTAGGTCATACACGGTCGGACACACTGATGTGTAGCCGGCCAAAGGCAGATGTGCATGCGCCACTATTACTGTCCCACGCCGTGTTATAGTGCAAACGCATGTGCGCCATTATTACTGGCGATACGGCGTGTTATGCCTTAAGATAGTTATAAGATGTGTTCTAAGGAAACCACTAGTTGTGGGACGCGTCCGTTTATTTCTTATTATTGGAATGTTGCACAGACTGTTTTATCTAAACATATGTAATGAGCAGAGTATGTTATGTTACACTATTTAAATTTTTATGTTTATGATATTTACAATAACCGTGTTTGTATATATAAATATGTATACATATGTATATATATATATATATATATTCAAATAGGACACTTATATGGATATATGAAATAAAACTATATTGTATGAAAAATATTATTTGCTGCAGATAGAGCTGGAAATATACATTATATTAGAAAAAAATATTGGAATAATTAATTTAACAGTACCTATTACAAATAGTATCAAAGCAATAAAATTGCTCAAGTAACACTAAACTAATTTTTAAAACTAACAACACAGCACTCTTTTTATATACATTAATTAAATAGAGAGCACCAAAGTTCATAGCTAGTAAGTAGTATGAATATATTTCTGTTTTGCAAACAGAGCAAAAGATAAATTTAGTCTCAATTATAGCTATGATGTTGGTGCTTCAGTACTAAAGACATTCTACTATAGTCTAATATCGGAATGTTCAAATATCCAATGATAATTATTGCAATTTCATTCTAGTACTTGACTCAAATAAATGATTTAAAAATCGTTAGTTAATATTATATGTACATTTTATTTATAATATCCACAGTTACATGTGGTACGAAAATCTAAAAGCAAAAAAACATATTTCTTCTTTAAAGCTTACAACATGCCAAGAGCATTCATTTCAGACTGCAGGAACAAATTATTGATGCTAACAAGTCTTTTTGTCAGTCAATTTTGATTAATATTTGCTATATGGTAAATAATGAGATGTTATTCAATGCCATGAGCAAATATCATGACAAGACCAGGTTCAATCATCATATGTTCATCAACATGAGTATTATCACAATGTAGCACTAAAACAGCTTGCTTTCCTGGCACTCTTTTGCACACATACTTTTCATACAGTCTGTAAAAAAAATTTGAATGAATATAATATATATTTTTAAATATAAAGCATACTGTAATTAAAATCAGTGCCCAATGCTTTAGTACAGATATAGTGATATTATACTAATATTTTTACTGATATAGCTTAATTAAAGTTGTGGTGTTCACAATAATAAAAAATTTAGCCATTTATTAAAATTTTATGAAATTTAAAAACTAAAAATATAACATTTTAGAGTATTAATATTCCTATTGACTCACCTTCTATTATTTTGTCTAGTTTCTAATGATGATAAGCCTGGTGGCCATCTCCGTTCATGACAGTTTTCCATGAGATCATCGATTATGTGAGGCGGACATCCTGATTCTGATAAACTTCTCTTTATCATCATCTGTGGACCATAACAATATATTACTCAACTTCATAGAAAATCATCGTAAGAATGATTCACAAAAAAATGCAACTTTAAGTTTGTACTGTCATAAAGCAGGAAACCTTTATTTAAATATTTTTTGGGATCTAAAAAGCTATTAAATTATTTAATCCATGAATGATTACGGAAATATTAAGAAAATGTGATATATAACAATAAATGTCACTGAAATGTTATGTTACATATATGACATTTATCTCTTAATAAAGTTGACTGTAAGTATACTCAGTCTATTACCACCTGCAGGACGTCATCTGGTGTGGATATCATGCCACCCCATCGGGTGACTTTTGCTCTAGATAGAGAATTAGCCCACCGGATAACCTCTTCATGCTCCATTTGGTCAGCAAGTGCTCGCATTGTCGGATTCGTAACACGCATTGCTCGCATAAATTCCTGAAATTAACATAATTCATTTTCAACTACACACTTACTTAGGTCCCAAGGTACCCCGGTCTCCACACCCTACTATCCCTATATATAACACACAGATACATATCAACTACATAGGTATCAAATATTAACTAAAACAGTATCTAAATGCTAAAGATTGACTACATAAAGAATTCTATATAGTAAAGCAGCTTAAAAATAGACTTCAAATGTATAAGTATAATATTATAAATAAATACACCAACTCTGTAGCATTGTATGTACTAGAGAAATGGAATTTGGCAGCACAGGGAATATATTTTAAGAAATTATCTTGGCATTTAAAAAAATTGCAATAAACATAATATGATTTCTGTTTCCTGTTGTTTTTACCATAAACTAACAATTTTTTGTCATTAACACAGATAAAAATGTACCTTTAACAAAGCCAATTCTCTTTTATGTTCATTAATTATGAGCCTCTGTTCTGCCAGCTCCTGTTGGTATTCTGTCAGTTTTTCCTGTTGAGTTGTGATAAGAGCTCTGAGTTCTCTTACACAGTTGTGATCAGCCAATTCATCTTTAGGAATAACTAAACCACAACCAGTTTCACAAGGCATTGGCCTCTTTGGGTTAAATTCACCTGCAATTAATAATATTTATTTACTTAGCAAGTTGTACTATAAATATTAAAAAAATTGAAGACATATTGAAAGCAGATGCAGCTACATTTTTGTATTATTTCACTGTAAATGGTTTTTTAAAGACAAAATATTTATAATTAATATATAGTGGACATTTGTAGCCTTTTACTCAACTTTAAGCTCAATAAAAATAAATATTTTTAGAAACTGTTGTGTGAATAGTGATAAAATATTTACAACTTACATTCCACTAAATGTGATGCAAGAGAATCAAGTTTTAATACGGCAGTACAACCATGTGGTGAGTTATCACAGCTTGTACAAAGTCTGAAATAAAATATTAACAAAAGAATATTTAAAAATGGATTAAATTATCATAACAATAACAATGAAAAACCAATATAATATTATACTAAAATTCCAACTAGCTTGTAAGAAAAATAAAAATTAAAAATGTGAAATTGTTAATATGCATTGTTTTTTATTGTTATGCCTATATGTATATGTTGCAGTATGCCTATATGTTGCAGTAACTCGAAACTATTTTAGTAAATAATTTATAAATATTTTGCACTTTATTCACATGTATATTTCTTGTTAGAAATTAAGTTTCCTTATAAATAATATCAATTCACTGGCCCAGATACGTGTTTAATTTCGTAACAGCAAATACCTTGAAAGTAGGTTACGTAGGATTCTTGGAACTGGTATCAATTGACCTGCAGTAACAGCCTGCCGGTCCACTGGGCACTTTGGTTGACGAATTATCCACTGTGTAATGCAAGCACGACAAAAAGCATGTTCGCATGTAGGCGCCTTTAAAAATAAAATAAAAATAACCATGACTTACAATATGTAGTATAAAAAAATTATACACATTATATAGAATATGAAATAAATCCCCATACCTGCAAGGGATCTTCTAGAACTCCTGAACAAATAGGACAAATTAGTTCTTCGTCAACGTCACCTTGAAATCTTTTGATTTCAAAGCCCATATTTAACACCACACAAAGACAAAAAAGGTAACCATTCAAGCTGCTGGTGCTTAACCTTTAACATAAATCAGTAATTCACGTTTTATAATTTTTTTTCTAAAATGCTTTGATATTTGATGCCCTACTTCAGGCAAACCAAAGAGACGCAGGAAAAGCGATCTTATTGTTTTTTGGCTTATTGTGACTCAATTTTGTAGGTATACATTAAATGAAATTTACGTAAACAACGACGGAGAAACAATCGGGGGATATATAATATGACCACTGGTCAAAGGGAGATACAAGTTAAAAACAATATATGTAATATATTTTGACCAAATGATTGGTCAAAGACAAAAACAATATATAGATAATTAATATAAATATATACAGATTATAGAGGGTTAACCTAAAATACAAATTATGTGTATAATATTACTATCGACTTAATATTATGAAAATGTAAAAATTTAAATAAAATAAAATTCGTTACGAGAACTATTGAAGTATAGTGAAGATAGTCAGGAAAGAGTTTTAACAGTTAAAACTGTTTTAACATTAGGCCGTATTTATTTATTTATAACAGGTATATATGGAAGTCCAAGGGGAGGCCTATGTCCAGCAGTGAACTAATGAATTTTTCAAACTTTTGTTTAAATAATTCGATTGTTTATCGTTTTACCATCAATATCAAATATAACTGTTTATTTGTCTGATAATTGTTTATGTATAAGAATTAAACAAATGTTTACTCATAAAACAGCCCTTTTTATAGTAAATCAATTAGTTTTAATTTAAATTTAATTAGTTATTTTTATTGATTATTCTATGTTTTTTAAATATTTTTAATTATGTTTTTTTTTTATTTGTTTCAATACGTAATCTACAATTTATCTACCACAGAACAGTTTGTTTAAAATTTTACGCTTCACGAAAGATTTGAAATTAAACATCAAATGTCGTAATTTTATTGGTCATCAGATAATTGTCAGAAATCTATATTCTGTAAATTTTCTTTACTTTTGGAGATCGCGATAATTTTTTTCGCTTTAAAAATTTAGATTTTAAAAAGAAAATGGATATGTAGATGGGAAATAAGTTGCTCATAATTTTTCTAACAGTTTTTATGGCCATTAGAAGTGCTTATCAAAAATGAGTGTGTTTAAATCTGCAATGGGGTACTTCAGCTCTGGAAGTGCCAACGGGGGCAGTGATAATGATTTTGTTGGCCAATTTGTTGAAATTGGCAATATGAAGCTTCGTGTAAAAAAGGTTATTGCCGAGGGTATGTAATGTTACTTCTGAAATCATAGTAGTGCTCAATAAAGTATTAATAATTTCTCTCAGGTCAGCGTACCGTTGACGTACCAATATTAGGGGCGGTAGGGTCATTGTTTAAATGAGCACCATATTTGTCATCAATTTTTTTTGCTTTAAATATTAAGATGTTGAATTTTCAACTTGTTTTACAAAATGGAACTAAATATCATTTAGTACTTTATTTAAATACATTAACTAGTTTGCTCAAAACAATAGACTCTTCATTTTATATTAACCTTAAAAAACAAGTAAAACTTATATTTGAAATGAAAACTTACTTAAACCTGT
>DWCF01004832.1:0-15482 GCA_018230265.1 Delias oraia | reverse complement strand
TGTTGAGGGGTTAGTACGAATTTAAATGCAAACTTGGGTAAGCAATTCCACCTGATGGTAAGCGGAGATGTGGCCTAATGGAACACATAATAGCTTAACAAAATCCTATTTACCCTCTAAAAATCTCGTGTTTTGAATATTCGAACGCGACAATTGACGTAGGTTTAGCAAAGTGACATCAGTATTTCATGGTCGGCTGGTACAGACCAGAAGTCTCTGTGGCATACTAAAGAGCTCATTTGTCTAATTGTCCACTGGGTATGTAAATTAACAATAGTGATGATGATGTTGCTTTAATTGGGATTGAATATCAAGTAACAATATTATGCACGTATATCGGTTGAATAAAGAATGAATATGCTATAAGTTTGCATATAAAGTACTTCAATAAATTACACTACAGATTACCAGAGTTTGTATATTTTAACTAAAGCGTGTAACGGTACTTGTACTGTGTTTCGCAGAGTGAGTGAGGAGGCCCTTAAAAATGCCACTTAAGCGGCGTAAAAAGCCGGTAACACAACCAATGCGCGGACTGTGGCGCGTTTGTGCATGGGCGGTGGTATTCACTTACTATATAGGAGACCCCACCTACTCCGTTGTCCGGTATACTACTATATTTCTATCTATCTATATTATATCTATATTACTATATTTTTATATATCCGCTATACTATATATATATAAATATATTTTGAATGACATCGTATTTAGCGTAAATAATAATAAAAATTCTTTATTAAACATAATATTTTTTTTACTTAATATAATTTACAAACTTATCCCCGTATTCAAATGAATTTAATCAAGAAAATCATACCACTGTTGCTTTAATTATAGAAGCAGTCCAATAAACTTCAGTACCAACCTAACAATTGTTTATTTTAATGTTTAATTATAATATTAAAATTTACAAATCAAAATTTAAAAGCGTAACACGATACAGAATAACTACATGACATATAAGTTGGACCATAAATGTAATAGGAGTAAGAAATTTCAAGGCTTCAATATTTTTCAATTAACTGTGCCATGTTTAATGACCGAACTAAATTGTTCAACTTGTGTCGTGTTTAGAAACATGAAACATTGTTTGGCGGAAAGCCTCATTGGCTGTGAAAATACACAATTAATGTTATGTTTCAGAACTCACTCGATTAGCGTAACTATACGTACGTAGTCTCATAAATTGAATAAGGCATTCTGAATGAATATATTTTTTAATTTTTTTTACGGCTTTTCTTTTTAAAATCTTTGTAATTGTAAGACGGGCTGGTTTACACAACTCGACGTCATTATTGCGCCAATTTGTGTTTGGCGGGCCTTAAAGTTTCAAAACTACTGTAACATCTATTTCTGGCTAGATTGATTAGATTAACACAAAAAAATACATTTAGGGCCATATTTTTACTTTTCATAATTGTATATGTGGGGCATATTGAAATATATTGCATCTGTGTTTGATCTATAAACAATAGCTATTAAGTACATACGATTTATTTAAATTAATGTTATTAAAATTGACGAAAAGCTTGTAATATCGAAAAATAATGCACCTTGAAGTTTATTATGCAATCAATTTTCATTTCTTTTATGGAAACGAGCTGGAAGCTCACCTATGATAATCGGTCTTCCGCCCATGGACATCCCTAGCCGTTGCAGGACCGCGGGTCCGTTGCCTGCCTTTAAGTGATAGGTACACTCTATTTTTGAAAGTCTCCAATTCGAGTTGGCTTTTAAATATCTAAGCAGGAAGCTGGTCCCACCGAGATGTGGTGCGAGGTACAAAATCCATTAAAAAAAAACGCTCAATTGTGTAACTACAAATACCGATGTGATTCGTATGAAACTTTGTATTCTGCCTATGTTTGTTCTAATACCAATACTCTAAGTATTTTTGAAAAGTTATAGACTGTAAAGTGATCTCATATTTACTCAAAGTGGCCTTAATTGATGCGCGCGACGGTGCGATCTAGTTCATCAAATCTGTTCTGGCTGTTCACCTTTTATTATATGCTCATTGCGCAAAATATGCGTAATTTCCTCTAAACTCAAAGAAAATTTCCATATAGAGTGCCAGACTTTGTTCGTTCAAGCTTATAAGTTTTGGAAAACTTTGGTATAAAATAATGCTACGTATTTTACAGCTCTAGACAAAGTACTTACATATTTTTAAAAAATGGTTCTGTGTTCTAGTTCTTTAGAGACTATGTTCATTTATTCATTTATTTTATAATATAGCGGACAACGGAGCAGGTGGGTCTCCTATATGATAAAAGAATATCACCGCCTATGGACAACCGTGCCACAGTCCGCGCATTGGTTGTGTTGCCGGCTTTTTACGCCACTTAAGCGGCATTTTAAAGGGCCTCCGTTATCCTCACTCTCTCAGCGAAACACAATACAAGTACCGTTTCACGTTGAGTATTCTGTGAGCCCGTGGTATTCGGACGAGCAGGCCCAATTTGTGCGTCAGAATATGCTTCAGCATGGCTCTCCCATGGGTAAAGTCACAAGTAACCAAAGAACACAAGGTCAGAAGTAAGTAAAGAAGTTTTACTTGAGATTGATTAAGAATTTCTAGCACATCACAATTCATCACTGATTTCACTGAATTATGTCACATATGTCACGCCAATGCGTTTTAACATAGTTTATACTTAAACTCTAGCAATGTTACGCACAACATTCTCGAATGTACATATTTATTAGAAAAAAATATACAAAATGACGTGGTTGTTATTACAAGGGCGCCAAAAGACCACAGAACATATATATATATTATTAAATACACACACAGAGTATACGAATTTGAATTTGCAAGTCGCGAGGAATTTATATTATGTGACATCAGATGTCCTGCAATATCTTAAAAATGCCATGAACGTAATAATTGTAAATTAATAATATAGGAAATAGATTAACTTTCAGGTAACGTAATATTTTTGTTGATAAATCATTGAAACTACGGGAATTCCAAGTATAGGAAGTTTTAAGAACTTACAGCAGCATTCTTAATATCTATCAATCATTCAGTCTCGATTGGAAATAGACTTTGTAGATGATAGATTCTAAATAGATGTTCATTTACTTAAAAAATATTCAGAAAGTCCCTCAAAATTTTAAATAGACAGTTAATGTTTCAGTTATATTTTTGTCAGTATAGCTTTAATATTTTAATTGACTTTAAATCTAAAGGGTTTGAATTATTAAAAAGTATTTTATAAAAATTCTTTGAAATTGGTTTAAATGATTGAAAGCGACCGCGTCCTAATGCCTATATTTATTATTAGGTAAGCAATACATTCGTATTACAAATAAGAATTGCAACATACATATTAAATTTCATAACTTCGTGAATAAAACAGTACACATTACAAAGCAAATCTAATGTATTCAAACATATACATCTGAATAGAAACATTTAATTTAAATTTAACTCAATGACAAAGTCGTTACTTGTGAAAATAACAATTCCAATCTTGGGAAAATATTTATTTTTATATGTTATGGAAGATGATTCAAAGCCGTGAGTATTTCTTGTTTCTAACCTAACTTAACGAAAAAAGGTGTGATTTGCAGCATGGCTCAGGCATTATTTCTTACTTTGTTTTATTAAAGTTTTCTTTAACTGAAACAAATATTCTTTGGAATTCAAACACAAATCTTCCGGTGCATACTTCTATACCTAAATCGTAAACACGGAGTCGTGTAACCAAAAAAAGGAGTTCAATAATAAAGAAACGGAAGCCAAAATTTGAAATCTACCCGTATAATGTTAGAGGAAGTTGCGATTTCTATCCGTTTCAATAAAATATCTATGTTAACATCACGAGTATTAAACCTTATGCAGAATCCAAGTAAAATGTAGAATTTAATCAAGATTTATTTACTGTTCTAAGGGCTGAAGAGTTTTAATGGGAAAAGCTTTTGAGGGCTCCGACGATTGTTAATAACCAAAATGCCTGTATAATTACGTTATAAATTTGATTACTAAACGTGATTTTAGTACCCTTATGTATTTATACAATATATAAAATTTGGAATATCTGTGAAGATTGATTAGATTCAGTTTTAATATAAAAAAATATTTAATAGAAATCTTGATTTTGAAGCGAAAACCTATAGACGTAATTAAGTATAAAGCCTTCTATTTTGCTTATGCTTTAAATATATCTATTACAATAACTATATATATCTAACAAATTACATTTTCAGTAAAATATGTCATATATATATACATACATAAATGAACATATATCTATTTATATTTTATATACAATATATATTTTACTGAATATATAATCTGGCTACATAAATTATAAAAAAAATATTAAATCGAAAATTTTGAAATAAATGTATGTATTTCAAATTATGCCAAATTAAACTTCTGTCTTTAATTATTAATCTTATTGTGTGTTTTAAGAATCATGGTGATTGATGAAAAAGAATAAAATTCGAAATTAAATACAATCGAAGCTTATGCGGACGCACTAACTGGGCCGGCACCTCCGAAGTCCAAGGGCTCACAAAATACTCAGCGTGAAATGGTAGTTGTACTTGAAACGGTGCTGTGTTTCGCTCAGTGAGTGAGGATATCGGAGGCCCTTAAAAATGCCGCTTATGTGGCGTAAAAAGCCGGCAACACAACCAATGCGCGGATTATGACGCGGTTGTTTATGGGCGGAGGTGTTTTCTTACCATATAGGAAAAATAAATCATCAATAAAAATAAAAAAAAATATTGATTGAAGAAAGATTGATTGGAAATGAAAGCTATAACGAGCATCGGATTGTTCTTAGTATAATAGTAGTTACACGTCTTATAGTTTGACAATGCTGAATGCAATAGTTGTAATTTAGCGTTCAAGGTGGTCAGGTGGTAAGAAGAATGTAGTCGCCACTCGCTGACTGGTGTTGAGCAATTACTACAGGTTCTTCATTAACTTGCTTCATAGCGATATATTGTTTTAAAATGAAAACAGTTTAAGGATGGTAACATCTCCCACCGCAATCCTTCTTTCTACTTATGTGAATTGAAGAAATTACCTACCTGTTTTAGACAGTTTCTTTAAGCGTTTGTTTTGACAGACGCTTTCTGTGCGTGCCTACTAAATTAAAATAAAAAAAACTGATTTCTGACAGCGGTCTCTTTTGTGCATTTGGGAATAGACATTTTATCAATTTTCACATGTCACTTTCACAAATTTTTACAAATGAGAAAAAAAACATTTCATTGTTTAAAGAACACACTCACAGATCGTAACGTATTTTTAATCTCCATTGGTCAATCCTCCAAGACAAAAGGTCATTCAAAGAACATTCTAACTGACATGTTAGTGAAAGTTTTCTCACAAACACTCATGGAGCTATGCTCTATATTATCTGTGCCTATTTCTTCTAATATTATTGTTATTACATTTCACTTGGGTTACTAAATAATAGTTTGCATAGGTTTTAAAAATAAATGTCTCACAATTAAAAAAAACTGTTGGTTTTACGAAATAAAACAACAATATATATTTAGTTCTCTTTGTATCATGTAATTAGTCCTCTAGCTTATATTTGACATACCCTTCTGTTCCCTGAGTTGCAATTTACTGACAATTTGCTGTAATATGTCAGATTCATTCCCTTAGCTCAGCGAACATAATATAGCGTATATAATTATATACGTTTAAGTAATATATATATTTTTATT
This sequence comes from Delias oraia, assembly GCA_018230265.1. NCBI lineage: Eukaryota > Metazoa > Arthropoda > Insecta > Lepidoptera > Pieridae > Delias > Delias oraia. The sequence goes on along the minus strand of DWCF01004832.1, from coordinate 9,782 downwards.
CTATATCGGACAACGGAGTAGGTGGGTCTCGTATATGGTACGAGAACACTGCTACTCGTGAACAACCGCGCCACAGTCCGCGTAGCTGTGTAGCCGGCTTTTCTGCCACTTTTTAAGAGCCTCCGATTACTTCACTCCTTCGGCGAAACACAGTACAAGTTCCGTTTTACGCTGAATATTCTGTGAGCCCGTGGTAACGCTTCGGACTAGCAGTTTAAGTAAACTAAAATTACGGAACATCTGCAAGTATAAGTTTTTTAAAAATATATCACGTAATTTTGGGTAAAAAACAAATTACAACCTAATTTATCGTACATAGTTGTAGTTAGATTGTATACAAGTTAAAATATCGTTTTCATTGAATATCTTAATAATTAATCTTTCTTAATTGTCATAATTGTAATACAAAATTATCTTTTTTCACGATTTACGATCACCATTAATTAAACAAATTAATGAGTGTAATTTACATATGTGTTAATTAAATCGATAAGATCGTGAATTTAGTTTAACGAGTGGTTTGTTGTGTATTTTGTGAACCGCGATACTTCGGCCAACCTCTACTCATGACCCTTAATCACGAGATGAGTTAACTAAGCGTACGTTTCTGACGGCATATCACATAATACTACGAAGGAATATATAAATATAAAAGAACAATCGACTGACATAGAAATAATGAATAGTAATGAAGTTGGGTCGCTTTCAAAATTTCATTAATTACACGTTAAAAAATCTGTATAAATTTGATCGAACTTAAAACTTTTTATTCCGCTTTTGTAAGAAAGGTTTGTGACAATTTCTAATATTGAGTAATGTTTTAAGTTTAGGTCCTCAACTACAAGCTATTTCTTCACAACATTCAATATAAGAAAACGATATTCGTTCTGTTTTATTGAGTTTTTGGTATTTGACCACCAGTTTTCATGTTTGACTTTCACTCATCTGTTTTATATAAATTCCTACTTTATCTACAGTTGTATCTAAAAAGTATTATTTTTATAATACTTTCATTCTTGTAGTGATTAATTTTCTGTGCTTTATTATTTATCAATTTTTTTTATTATATAGCGGACAACGGAGCAGGTTGGTCTCCTATAAGACAAAAGCATACCGCCACCCATGGACAAGAGCGACATAGTCTGCGCATTGGTTGTGTTGCCGGCTTTTACGCCGTTTAATCGGCATTTTTAAGGGTCTGCGGTATCCTCACTCACTCAGTGAAGCATAGTAGAAGTACCGTTACAAGTAAAGCTTTCACCACTGAGTATTATGTGAATACTCAGCGTGATCACCAGGTGGTATAACTTCGGACGAACCGGCTCAATTAGTGCGTCAGCATTTGATTCAGCATGGCTCGTACGGGTGTTCTTACTTACGTATAAGCTGTCGACTCGTAAATTGTTGTTTCAATATTACAGTTAATAGAAAAATAATAAAATAACAAAGAACCGTTTAAATTAACCGATTAAGTTTAAGTCAAGAGTGTTGTTTGCTTAAGCTTAAGCAGAGTTTTATCGACTGATATCCGAGAGATCCAAGTGATCTCTCGGTTTATACGGTCTTGATTTAGATTAATTAAAGAGCACGCAATTTAATAATTAAATTATATCTTGTCTAATATATTAAATTCTCGTTTCACATGTAAGTTACCATATTCGATTTGTATATTGTGTGTGGTATAATATATATATATACACGGCTTGACCAATTTTTATGAAATTTTGTATGCATATTGAGTAGGTCTGAGAAAGGGCTGCTATTTACTTTTATACTCCTTTTTAGTTTTTTTTTAAATATTCTTGCCCGAAAAAAGACATACCCTAAATTTGATAATTTATGTGGTGAGACAAGGTTTGCCAGGGTTAGATAGTTTATAATAAAATATACCTTGACACACCCATCTTATCATTAGTAAATGTATATTGCAACCACTTGTTTAAGTTTATTTAATTTATATAATCTTTTTATATTTTGTCGTGATGCACAGGGAGTGATATCTAAATCTTTATAATATTTCTAAATGAATTTTCAACGAATTATTGAGGATTATTTTCATATAAGTAATGCATTTTTTACTAAACGAGTTTATATAATAGAATATTTCAAACTGAGATCCCTGAAAAGCTTGCATATATGGCAGTTTTAAATAACTTTCTTTATATAAACCGCACAACGAGATGTCACTTGCTCTAATTGCCAGCTCATTGAAGTCTTCCTTGAATCGCAAAAGGGTCACAGAGGTCAGACTCAAACATTATTTGCAGCGCTAGTTCTTCAAAGCAATTTGAATCTTACTCTGGAATTTAAAAATTTCATTTTCTAAACTACGAGGCATAATGATTGATGATTTTGATACTTAGTTTATAATATACGTAATATAATATATGTAGAAGTTTATGGTATAGTGGATGACGGTGGGTATTTTATATGGTAAGAAAACGCCGCCGCCCATGAACAACCGCGTCACAGTCCGCGCATTAGTGTGTTGCCGGCTTTTTACACCACTTAAGCGGCATTTTTAAGGGCCTCCGATATGCTTACTTACTCAGCAACACAGTAGAAGAACCTTTTCAAGTACAATTTCTTATGTACCTACTAGTATTTTTTTTATTAAATAAATAAAAAATAAAACAACTACCATTTCACGCTGGGTATTCTGTGAGCCCAAGGTATCACTTCAGACGAGCCAGCCCAATTAGTGCGCCCGCATATACTTCAGCATGGCTCAATATTTTTAGCTTTTTGAAAGCTATTTCAAAAAGGAAGTTTAAGAAAATAACTTGCACATAAGACATAACTTGCTACTTCTTATCTAACTTAAATTATGTAAGAATGACTCAGCCAAAGAAACAGAAATTGAAGATCTATTCTCAGGTGCGCTTACAACTCAAATATGTACATATTTAAAAGGTATATAAGACAGTGAAAGGCAGATATTGGCCAGGAAGTTACGATTCACATCATTTGAAATAGGAAACAATTATTTAATGACACTCCTATGTAGCGACACCTAATTCTTTACTTTCGCTATAAATTACTTTTCATTTGTATGTCTCCTTGAATATTTAAATTTGGTATAGTAGAGAAGTTTTACCCATAGAAGAACCATGCTGAAGTACATGCTGACGCTAGTGCGTTATCGTTAATATCTTTAGTGCGAGTTAGTACTCGCCCAAAGTGGAACCACAAGCTCACAGAATGCTCAGCGTGAAAAGGTACTTGTACTGTGTTTCGCAGAGTGAGAGATGATATCGGAGGCCCTTTAAAATGCCGCTCTTAATAGCCCATTTAAGCGGCGTAAAAAGCCAGCACCACAACACGCGCGGACTATGGCGCGGTTAGTCATGGGTGGCGGTGTTCTCTTACCAAAGAGGAGACCAACTTGCTCCGTTGTCCGCTATACAATAAAAAAATATATGTAAGAAAAGAGTAGAAAAAGTTCTCAAGTTTTTAAATAAAAGCATAAACAATATAGAACCGTTTAAAGAACACAAATATATTTTTAATTCTTTTTGTAACTGTGAATTGTATTCTTGAATAATTTTAAGTTGAAAGTTTCGAGTTGAAGCGCTAACCTATATTCCCTGAATGTTGCATGAGCGTTGGATTAATATCTATTTAATAAAAAGTGGGAAGCTATAATCTGGGTCAGTAACTTACAGGTTTCACTACAAATGTTAGCCAGGCCAGCTGTATACGTATGTACATAGTATCCGTTTCGTAACGAATTTAAAAATATTTTTATACAGATTATATACACCATATGTATAAATTTGAATTGATTAAATAAACCAAAAGTTATATAATTATCCCGAGAAAGATTTTTTTAAAGATTTCCTTTGTAACGTTAATATAAGCAAATTACTATATAATTACATGCGTTTTCTTTTGTATGTACATGTGTTTTTGCGTAGTAAAGTAGCATTTCCTTCGTGTTAGGATGCTAATTATGCCCACCCAAGTCGTTTCGTAATTCGGACATCTGGCACGAATCGAAAATGTGCATACAAATTGCGCATTCAGAATAGATTTCACAACTGCACTTACTATGCGATTTAAAAAGTTAACTTAGCTTATAAAAATCAAACTCAATAATAAACAGTATGCATGTACTTAATAACTTTAAGAAATTAATATATTTTAAAGAGATCTACGCGATATAAAAGTTTTAAGAATTATATAGATTTCGAGAGCCTTGTACCTTAATTGTGGGCGAGTGTTTTAACACTGTTGTACCCGTGGGAGAGCCACGTTGAAGCATTTACCGACGTACTAAGTGTGTCTGCTCGTCCGAAGTGATACCACAGGCTCACAGAATACTCAGCGTGAAACGGTACTTGTATTGTGTTGTGAGTGAAGAAATTGTGAGAGTAAAAAAAGATCAATATGTTACAACAGTTTATAGATACATTTTGATTTATTTTAATCTATATATCCGTGCATTGGTTGTGTTGGCGGCTTTTTACACCGTTTAAGCGGCATTTTTAAGGACCTCCGATATCGTCACTCACTCAGCGAAACACTGTCGAGCAATCGTTTTAAGTACAACTATCGTTTCATACTGAATATTCTATTAACGCGTGGTATCGCTTCGGATGAGCCAGCTCAATTAGTGCCTCAGCATATGCTTCATCATGACTCTCCCGCGGGTGAAAATAGCTTGAATGAAAGCTAAATAGAATGTACGCAACACTGAATATTTTTTCATTTAATAAACCTTTATTTTTTATTATTTTAACCGATGATAACACTACAAGTGGATACAATACTGATATTTCTGTTCATCAATCACTGGTCAATATTTAGATTCGTAATAAGTGTATATAGATTCCAACGCGTGTATTGTACGGTATACACATGCACGCATGAATAAGGCATTAAAGTCATTTGCGAACGTTGAGCTACCCCACTGACATGACATACTTCCTGCTTCTTTGTACTTTGAATACATAAGGCTGTACGCATTATCTAGTCCTATATTCAACTTTCTATATTAGATAAAACTACAATATAAATTGTTTTATGTTCGCTAATGCCTGCATCTCTTTAGAGTACGGTTAAGATCAGTTTGAATGTTTATTTTTGGCTTTAGTTTTTGTCACCGTTCGCTAATAGTAATTAAATACAAATTACAGCCTACCGATACCTTTCTCGGCGGTTAAACTGGTAGTTAACAGACTCAATTTCTATTCTTGCTATCAGCACAAGGTCGAGATATATTATCACTGTCATCTCAAATTTATCAGTATTCTATGACGAAGTATACATAAGAGATAACCTTGCAGTGAAAATCCCATATTTGATATGCCTTATTATTAAAAGTTGATTGATAATGATAAAACAGCTATCTGTCTTTATATTAACTGTCGCTTTCATGACAAAAAATTAAGTTTTATGTACAAATGTATTTTTTTATTTGAATAAATATACTTTTTTCATATAGACATATTTACATCAATTGATAAATCATGTTTTAATGATGTTTCCCTAATTTTTTAATACCATTACTTCTGGAAGTTCCTTGGAGAACTGACAAGAAACTAAGAGGTATCTTTAAAAAAAATCATTACTATATTTAGTTTAATTTAAGTGCAAAAGTACAGTAATGATAATTTTTAATTTACATACTGTACTGTTTTTATTGATTGATACATAGTTTGACAAACCAAAATTTAATATGCCTGTAGTTGAAATAGGATGAACTATGTTTTGTCAACGACAACTAGATTGTTTTTCGAAAGTGTAACTCATTGAGCGGATTAATATTATATTCAATAGAATATCTAAGTCACTTTCGCATTACCATTACGTCTAGGATTACACATGGAAGCGGAAAATTTTAGAATCTCACTTGTATTTGTAAGTTGCAATGTTCTCGGTAACACACATTGAAACGTCAAATTTGACATGGTGCTGTCAGTGAAATCGGATAAGCGTTACCGTTATTGGTGAGTGGGCCACTTTTTACCTTATATCGGGTACATCACTGTTCAATAGTCTGTGTACGCACTGCAAATAACAATTGTCTTTTGCTTTAAAATATTCTTTCTTCAAATAGAGTTTTTTACATACATTTATAAATCACATTCACATTAACGTTCTAGAAAAAACTGGATAGAAACCCATAGAATTATATTTAAATAAATGTTTCCATTAAAATTACTAGTAGGCATTTCATTCCCAATACGATTGCATAATATATAGCTATAAACGCTATTCTGAATAGCGCCTTAGCTTTTTTTATGGTATGGCGGACGTCGGAGCAGGTGGGCCTCCTACCACATAGGATAGGCCTCTTACATATAGGATATATGGTAAGCATACAGCGCCGCCCATGAACAACCGCGCCACAGTCCGCGCATTCGTTGTGTTGCCGGGTTTTTCAAGGGCCTCCGATATCCTCACTCACTCTGCGAAACACAGTATAAGTACCGTTTCACGCTGAGTAATCTGTGAGCACGTGGTATGACTTCGGACGAGCCGGCCCAAGTAATGCGTTAGCATATGCTTCAGGATGGCTCTCCCACGGGTGCGACAGTATTAAGACACTTGGTGGCCACTGTCAAGCCCTTCCACAGGCCGAATAGATTATAAATTAAATTATAATTTAAAATTATGCGGATCGGGATTCAAACCCGATACCTCTCGCTTCATGCCAACCACTTACCTACGAAGCTCTCTAACTTTAGGAATTTTAATGTGTTGTATAATAATGTGTTGCATTTATAATTTGTTTATTCGGAAAACTATAGATAATGAAACCCATAGAAAATAAAAACATACAAATTAGTCAAAATACCTTAATAATTCATTCGAAAATTTAAACTGAAACGTTATCAATGATTTACGTAGATTGTAAAATAATTTAATATTTAATTGGAATGAAAATATTTTCACTTGATTGAAAATTTTGTACCAACGTTCAATGGCCATTAATTATCAATTATAATTGATTTAATTAAAAAATTGTATTATTCCTTTTTTAATATTGGTACATCTATATAACCTATTTGACCTTAGAACAATTGGAATGTAATTGTTTCTCACGTCTATTGTACGGTTTAGTTGTTCACATGTTACTGCCTGTTGGTGAAGACAAGTAAACCTACTCAGAAAGTAAATTTAGGGTCACATACAAAACTTCACTAATCTTAGAAATTCTTGTTTACTTAATTGCTCAGGCAGCATAGAGAAAATCCTACACGTTCAGGGGAGATAAGAATCGAATTTGGTTTTCAAAACACAAAACGGTAATTTAATGTAAATTTCATTCATATTTGAGCAATATATGTTATTAAAAAATACAATAAAATTAAAAATAAATGAATACATTATTAACTTTGAAAATCCTACATGATTTGTTCCTACATCCTCATGTAACAAACCAACAATGTCAGCCATATTTCAGCATTATAGATCCAGAAAAATACAAGTTATGTTAAAAATACGTTATCATTAAAAAATATTTTTATTCTATAGCGGACAACGTAGCAGGTGGGATTCTTATATCGTAAGAGAACACCGCCGCTCATGAACAACCGCACCTTAATTCGCGCATTGGTTGTGTTGCCGGCTCTTTACGCTGCTTAAGCGGAACTTTTTAAGGGCCTCCTATATACTCACTTACTCTGCGAAACATAGTACAAGTATCTTTTCTCGCTGAGTCTTCTTTGAGCCCGTGGTATCATTTCGGCCGAGCCGGCTCAATTATTGCGTCAGCATATGCTTCAGCATGGCTGTCAAAATATGCGAATGTAATAAATGAGTTTATCGACAGATAATATTGCATAACATATTGAAGCATAAAGATGACAATCAGCGAGGCAATGGTGGCATTCAATTTAACGCTCTGCTGGCTCTTTCAATGAATCGGCAATTCATTTTACATTTATGACAAATATGAGTACCAATTTATTACTACTAGAGGTATAAAATAGTATTTTTTTATTATATAGCGCAAATAGACCAATACCGCCCATGGACAACCAACTTGACGATTCTACGTCGCTATTCGGTACAATAAACATCGTGGACTTCTGTTATCTTATCATAGTGAACTCTCCTAACAAAACCAAGTACAATCTTATTCTATTTCACGCTGGTATTCTGTGAGCATGTGGTATCATTGTATGTGCCGGCCTTTTAGCGTAGCTTCCTCACGGGTATTACAAGAATATTATATTTTTTAATATAATATATGTATTTTCTAATTGATTAATAAGACGAATTTAATGACGTTTCTTCTGTATTAGCTTTAAGTAGTTACGAAGTCATAGATATAAATCCTCTTAACTTTATAATATTTAACAATATAAACCCTTTTTAATCTATTACACGTTGTAAAAATACAGTTCTCTATATATTATCACGGTACACTGCAGATTTATGCCATTGGCAACGAAAGTGATACCAAGAACTGGTTATATCATAGATATGACGTTGTATAACATATAATATGAATAGTTATGCTTACTAGAGCACTTCCTCATTATGGCCGGCCGCTTTTGTCATTCATTGTTTATCGCGTTGATATTCTGTTTATTTTATTGATAAAAATAGTTTTATATTGCCTGAATAAAGATGTGAAGCGTCTTTAGAAAATACGAGATGTCTGTTATGATAATTTAGAATTAATTACTATTTATCTTCTCTCAGAATCTACGAATATTCCGTTCAAACTGATAAAAACACCGTTATGAATGATAAAAAAGTACACAGGTACTGCTCTGTAAGTATTTTATCCCTGATTTGTGTATATCTTTCGTTTACTTCAGAAATATATTCTTGCAAATACACAGACTGTATGAATAAAAACAGACTAAAAAATTAATAAAGTAACTCTAACAAGAAATGTATATTTTCAAATATTTATGCTCCCTTCTATAAATAGACTAGTGTTAAGATTTTTATTGTATATTTCGTGTAAATAAATTACTAAGTTTTTAAGGCATTTTTTGGCACCACCTCTCTGTGGAGGCAGCTGCCAGCAGGTGTATTTTTTTGTAATACGACTTGGACACCTTCAAGAAAAGAGCGTACTCATTCCTTACAGGCTGGCAACGCACCCGAGGCTCTGCAAGGGCTAGGGATGTCCATGGGCGGAGGACCGCTTGTCCTAGGTGAGCCTCCTGCTCGTTTGCCACCGTTTCTATATAAAAAAAGTACTCAAAGTTATTTCAACTTAAAAGTGAAAATGAAATTGACTTATTTCATTCCAATAAAAAAAGAGCAAGGTAATTTCATATAAGGCCTTTATTTATTCTTGTGACAATATATGTCACAATATAGATTTTAGCTCTCGTTTTGTGTTAACCTACTTTTATTCAGGCTGTGTTAGGTTTAGCACTTACTCGAACGGTATACAAAACTTCTCGCGATTCCGAGGGTTCGTACAGCTAGGTTTAGCATTTAGAAATGTGTTACTTTACTCAGATTTTTAAGAGTTAATACTTGTTTATCTATATCCGAACGCAATTATGTAATGATTGGTTAAAATTTAAATTAATATTCAGAAGTAAGGAACTTGTCTAGAACTTTCGTAATAGTACTCATTATTCATTCATATATTACATAAAAATGTTACAGAAACACAATATTTATTTCTGACACATTTTACTACGTTATAATTTACTGCTACCGTAATTAAATTAATATTAAACCAGCCTCCGAAAAACTTAAAAACAGGTATTATATTTAAGTATTTATATATGATTTCGTAATATATTAAAGTTTTAAAATAATTTTTATATATTACAATTTGTAATTTTTTTTATAGCCAA
>DWCF01004831.1:0-15483 GCA_018230265.1 Delias oraia | reverse complement strand
ATGTCCAGCAGTGGACGTCTTACGGCTGAAATGATGATGATGATGATTTAATTATTTTATCAACAACTAATGTTATGGGCTCCGTTATCCGCTTTACTATAAAAAAAGCAAAAATGCTAGTCACAGAAGCCATAAAATTAAGAAGATCCCCTTTATTTCTCTGAGATATATCAAAAACATATAGGTGTATGTATTTAGAAATTAGAAACGGAAAACAATGTCGGGCGTAAAATATGTGATCACTTAGCGACCTGCAATCCAAACAACTGCTGCGCAGTTTTTCACTTTCCTTGATGATAACTTTTCCTTGCGCTGCCAATTTCCTCGGACGAAAGATAACAACATTTATTTATATAAATATCTCCTTTTTTAATCAAGACCTAAAGTCTATTTTTTAGAACTATAATTATTATTAATTATAATTAAAATTAAAATTTGTCTATTAAGTTTCAGTTGATCTTTTGTTACATACCTACTTAAAGATTAAATATAAGCCAAATTGATAATTTTACATAAGTTAATCATCACTTTTATAATAGTATAGCTGTATATTGTCAATTTACTACAAAATTAATCCACGGGTGTGTTGCCTTCCTTATAAGTTAAGCGATACCGATCTGTTCTCGAAGATTCCGTTTTATTGGATATCGGACAACGGAACAGGTGGGTCTGCTAAATGATAAGAGAACACCACCGCCGGCTTTGTGCTTGTAGTTGTGTTACCGGCTTTTTTTACCCGGCTTAAGTGGGATTTTTAAAAGCCTTCGATATCCTCACTTAGCGAAACAAAGTCGACGTACCTTTTCAAGTAGGTGCAACTACCGTTTTACAGTATTCTGTGAGTAAGTAAATATTAGTGAGTTAATGAAACTTATTAAGAGCCATAAATCATGATACGTAAACAAAGATTATACAATTAATGCACTTGGTTCGGATGCTGCGATCTTCAGTGAGATGTAATCTGATAATGCGGCGATTATACGCGTGCGTCTTTGTCCGCCTAATTCAATTTGCGCCCTCAGGCCACACGCTGAGCTGCAAGTGTCCCCATACGAGATCACTGTTTTTAATTAATGCGCAACTATAACTCATCTAATTGAATGGAAAATATAAAATAAACAAATAAAAGATGGTGCAATTTTAGTCACCGAACATCGAGGCAGAACACTAAGTTTCACATTCCTCAACTCATTGTTTTTTAAGGCAAACACGACTTTGGGACCTTCAAAATACCTTTTCCTTAAAGGCCGGCAACGCACGCGCTACCCTGCAAGGTCTCGGGGTGTCTATGGGCTGAGGATCGCTTGTCCTACAAAAAATCAGAGACGTAGCCCGCGTAAATTCAAAATTCGGATTACGTATCGAGAATACTGCTATATAGCGGTATTTCGTATTCCTACGGTAACAGTGTTGAAATCACTTATAAAATCAAAAACTTAATGAATCGATCAATTTAAAACAGGTGTAGGCTGAGTGATGGGGGCGGAGAGGCGCGGGAGAGGGGCACACTGCACCTGAGTCGGTGATTGATGACTTCAGCCATTGCTATGATTGCCAACTCCCAATATCCGAACGTCAAATATCTCCCATTTTTTATGTAACTTTAACCGCTTCAAATATTTAATTTAACGTCCAATTCGTTTGGCGTAATGTTCTTCTAGTATGTATTAACCTGTGTTACTACTGTGTTGCTTGAAAGAGAACTCATTTGAGGCTTTGTGTTGTTTTATAAGCTTGATTTCTTACTAACTGTTGAAGTTGAACTATGAAATTCTACATCTTTTCTCTAAAAATCCTGTCTCGTCATTAAGGCAGCGATGGTAAGAAACAACGTTCGACCGTATTTCTTCGATTTACATTGCAAATGCGATTACCGCGAAACAGGCATTATTTTTCGGGTTAATATATACCTGGGTATATTACTAACATCTAAGTCCTAACCTACATTACTCAACGTAGTTATCTATTGGTAAAATAATTTTGAAGACTGGTTCAGTAGATCTAGAGATTATCTCTTCGATTCGTAGGACCATTATTTAATTATATATAGTAGTATATAGGAGAGATGAAACGGATAGTGGTTCGACCGGATACCGGATAGTTACCGGATATCCGTTTCATCTCTAGAATTTCTACTAAAAAGATGTACTTAGGTGCAAAAATAAACTAGTCAAAATAAATTAATAAATTCGTAATATTTTTTACGAAATAGTGGACAATAACACAATCGAGTCCCTTGGTGGTAAACTATCATACAGTCATAGACGCTGTGATTGTGTTGCTTGCTTTTTATAATAACTGGGCAGCCTTTTGGGCCTCCGTTATCCTCACTCAATGAAACACAGTAGGTAGAACTGACATTCTTTGCGTCTTCACAAATAGAGTGTCTCTTAATTAAGTTTTTTATGGTACAGCGAACAACGGAGCATTGGTTGTGTTGCCGGTTTTTTACGCCACTTAAGTGGCATTTTTAAGGGCCTCTGATAACCTCAACGAAACACAGTAGAAGTATCGTTTCACGCTGAGTATTCTATGAGCCCGTGATATCACTTCGGACGAGACGACTCAATTAGTGCATCAACATGGCTCTCCCACGGATGCGGCACTATTAAAACACTCGCCCGACCACTGTCAAGCCCTTCCGAAGACCGAATAAACTATAAATTAAATTATAATTGTTCGGACCGGGATTCCAACCCGATATCTCTCGCTTCGTGGTAGATTTATAAAATCACTTAGGTACAAGACTCTCTTTTACGACGGTTAATCAGGAAGCTTGGTGAACCTACATCCTAAATCATTCAATGAAACACAGTACAGTAGGTACACAGCTGATAATCTGTGAAATAACATCTTTTCCTATTGTAAATACATATTAAGAGCTAAGCATACTACATAAGAAAACGTGGCAACATATCCAATTATGTGGTTACGTAACTGAATCCCAGAAAACGTCCAAAATGTATCTGTAATTTTTTTATACTATAGCGGACAACGGATCAAGTGGGTCTCCTATATGGTAAGAAAACACCGCTGCCCATGGACAACCGCGCCACAGTCAGCGCATTGGTTGTGTTGCCGGTTCTTTATGAAACATAAGTGGCATTTTTAAGGGCCTCTGATTACCTCACTCATTCAGCGAAAAACAGTACAAGTACCGTTTCACGTTGAGGATTCTGTGAGGCCGTGGTATAACTTCAGAAGAGCCGACCCATTTAGTGCGACCGCATATGCTTCAGCGTGGCTCTCCAATGGGTATACATATAAAAATATAAATAAATGTTCTACTATTATCTCACGAAATCGAAAAATTAGACCCACTGAGTTCGTTTCGCCGGTTCATGTCAGTGGGCTTAGCTTGGAACCGGTGGTGGGCTGATTTGACGTTCAACGAGCTGCATTTTTGTAATTATGGTGAATAAAAATATTTCATTTCATCTCATGTAACGTATAAACATTTCGGATCGATAAATGTCTCTCAACCGCAGTGTCTGAAGTATAAACGACCGTCTGTTTACCGAAGCGCTGTGCTAACCTTAGATCAAGGGTGTACGACGGACCAACATGGCGACGTTGTCAAAGTAGCCGCCGACGGCGTGTTTGAACAACTAATGAGCGGCTCCCGGGAGACGCTGTGTTTGTCTCCGACGCCCCGAGCCGGGGTCTCTCGCCGGAAACGGACCCCGAACCCCACCCATAGATATTTACCAAATGTAGGTACACGCGGTAGTATAAAAGAATAAGGGTTGTGATACCTGTTCCCGTTTCCAACACTATTGCCCCGGCTTAGATAAAACAGTTACTTAGAGACATCCGTCCAAGATAGTCGCCAAGAGACAGATGAGGTATTTATTGTAATAATAATAGTATAGTGATTACAGATATAACATAACATTTGAAACCATCTTTTATCGTGGTCGCCTGTGGTACCCATACCTAAACCAATTTTGAAACGTATCGGCTTGAAATTTTTCTCAAAGAATAAGATTTATACCTACATATTTTTTATATCGTATATCGGATAACGGAGCTGGTAAGCAACACAACACAAGGCAACACAACCGCACTACAGTCCGCGCATTAGTTGAGTTGCCGGCTTTTTACGCCTTTTAAGCGGTATAATTTCAAAGGTCTCCGATATCCTCATTCACTTAGCGAAACACACTACAAGTAGCTTTTCACACTGAGTATTCTGTGCGCCATATATGTATCACTTGACGCCGGCCCACTTACTGCATCAGCATATATATGACTGTCCCACGGGTGGATACATTTTGATTTATTTTTGAAAATGTTAAGATTGATTTCTTATATGTAATGATTTATATTATTATATGTCTAGCTATTTTGACTCTGAAGTTAGTGTCCAAGGATTTAAAATCGTCTTAGAAAGATTTTTAAATAGGCTTTAGGTATAAGAGAAAATCATTACTTTTCATGTGCACAAAACGAGACTTTACTAAAATTTAATAACGTCATTTGACGCGCAATAAGTCCTAATAGAAAAGAATATTATTAATTTATGCCATCAGGTAATTACTTAGTATTTATCTTTTTAGCGCCATCTATTATACATTCTTGTAACTATAGACTAAAAGTGGTTGTGGTTTGTTTTATATAAGAGACAGTTACATAATTCTATTATAGATGTCGCTATTATGTAATAACTAATTTTAGTTTTCCTAATTTTTCCAATCGGCACATAGTAAACAATGTATTTTAAATAAATTCTTTAATTCATAATGTACATAATATATGAATTTTAGAATGAGATCTTAATACCTTATTAAAAAATGAGGAAAACTGCGTTGTTTTTTTTTGCATGATTGTAATACAGTATTTTATCAATCAGATCGGAAGACGCTGGATGCAGGTTGCCTTTGACAGGTATGCAAAGAGGTCCAACAGTGGACATCCTACAGCTGAATTGATGATGAAGAATTAAAGTCACATATATTTTTATGATTTATTTCTTTCAATAAACTCATTTAGCGTACTGTACACCTTAGGATAACTTAATAACTATTAACAACCATTGTGCAACAAGTTCAGTAAACACAACCATTATAAATTTCGGAGAAAATTTTTTATGTTTGTTATTTTAATAAATTCTTGTGCATTTTCCCATATTAAAAGATTTAATTTTAAAAAATGATTTTTACATTCAGTATACAGATTGATAAATAAGTTAACTTAATATGGTTATTTACATCTTGATTTGTATTAGGTATAATTATTTTTCATAAGGAGCTTTAGCCTCATACAAACATCATCTGGCGTAAACATCATCAAAGCATTATGGCGGTCCTGCAGACATATTTGAATTTCTTATTTTCTCTAAAATTTGTGTATCTTAAAGGTACAATAATCCTAAATTTACACCTAACAATAATTCTACATATACGATAATAACAGGAATGTGAAACATATGACTAGAATTTACTAAACTTAACGTCGACCTAAATAAATAACTAACAATAATTTGACTGTAGTCAGTACCTAAACTATACATTTTGGTTGCATTACAGCTTTTTAAATTGAGATCCTATTCATCTAGTTATAATAACACACAACACACATTCTGTGACGCATAGACTAAAGAACTAAACATTGACAATTAACTAAACCGCTTGACAATCTGTATTTTTGGAATTATCGGAGATCATTATATTATTATCTATATTGAACATTCCTCACACTATAATAAATTATATTAAACTATAATAATAAATAGTAATTTACACAAGTGTACAAATAATTTGAGATCAATGGACGTTTTTTATGGGTCCGTATTATTGAAATGCCTATCGACACTACAGAACCAGGTGCGCGACAAAAGATACAATGCTTCTTTTACAACAAAACATACTGGGTTTTTCTTCACAGTTTAGCTTAGGTAAGCTTGAACTTTCATTTCACTCGCAGGCGATTTCAATATAAATCTAATTGGCAAAATTGAGATTGTAATAAGAAATATGTTTTGACATAAGAATGGCAAGTGAACTCATCATCATCAAATTCATCATCATGATGATGATGATGAATGTTGAATCAAAGAATGTTTACCGCCTTATAAAGCGTAGCTTGAAACAAAATCTTTAATATTCTGTCGTTCTCTCGCTATTATTGCTAAAACGAGACAGAACATTTTTCTAAGAAGGTTAATATTAAAATAAGAAACAATATTTATCCCGGTTTTTAAATCCAGCAAAGACATTTAAGACGCAACAGAGGATTGATTATTGCATGAAGCTTATCGCTGATTATATTCAACAACTGAATCGCTCATACACTTCTCACATTGAACATCTCTGCTATAGAACACTTGATTTTATTTAACTACTGGCTTTTACACACGCTTTAAAAGATTATCGAGTTTTTTTTATAGCTGCAGTATATTTTGAATACCAATTTCAGTACTGGTATTAAGTAAAGATAGCCATCATAAATTTTCAAATTCTTCAACCACGGAGAATGAAACATTAAGATAGTTAACTGTCATTACGGTGCTCAATGACGATCAACTTAAAACAAATGACAATCTTAACCTATCAAGATTTATATTAAAAACGTACATCCTGGACATCTGTGGGTGTACTTGACAGATGTGTTTGATCTGGCGAAGCCTGCTTCGAAGGTTGGGCATATCTCGTGCGCGGTTCCTGAGCCTGTGTCTCCCTTGCGAGGACAGTTTCGACGTGACGAGCGATCAGTTCAGTTGAAACGGGCGGTGATCTTGTAAGGCAACAGAGGTCGTTCACTGATATGCGTACACGCAAGCCACGGGCTGCTGCCGTGATACAGGATACAGCTATCAGCGACGGCGGTACGAGCAGAAGTTCCGTTTCTATAAATAAAGTAAACCAAACATTAACATAAAAATAAGTATTTGCCATTTTAAAAAAGTGGTATTGTAGTTATATGTTGTTATTATTCCCATGAGAGAGACACTTAAGCATAGGTATGCTGACGCAGTATTTAGGCGTCAAAGAATACCAACATTAAATACTTATTCTTCAGAATACTCCGTGTAAAACGGTTTATGTACTGTATTTCGCTGAGTGAGCGAGGATATCGGAGGCAATTGAGCGCCGCTTAAGCGGAGTAATACAACCAATACGCGGACCAAGTTATAAATAAAATTAAGATTGATATTGAAAGAATTGTATAATTATATAAAGCTGAGTAGGCGCAGATAGCAGGTAGGCGCATCTGTTGAGATAATTACCTGCCGCAAACAGGTGGCATGGACACCTTGCATCTCCGCGGCCTTGCCTCTCGCTTGTTTTCAAAGCGGTCATAGTACGCATTGTTTTAATGTGATCGGCGCAAGAGTTGATTTTGAGTCACGTCATACATTTGTATACATTCCAGCTTCAATATAGGTACGACAGATGATTTACCTTTATAATACATAGTTAAGTTATTATGCTAATTTTTTTTAAGTTTGATAATTCATTTAATTATTTTTTATATGATAGTTTAATTAAAGTTATTGTGACATCGAGTATTCTGTGAGCACCTGGTATCGCTTCGTACGAACCGGCAGTTAGAGCATCAGCAAATGCTTCGGCATAGCTTTTCAACGGGTGTTGTGATGTATTTACAACAGTTGTTGGCGATTATCAAGTTTTATCATGAGATTTATGTGACGTCTCATGATAAATAAATATGATAAGTAAATAAATAAATAATAATAAATCAAATTTACGGTAAATGCTACGAAATACATAAATTTGACTTAATCATCAAACCTTCAAAACTGCTAATATCTTTTGGTATTAAATTAATAATTAAACGTAGTAAGAAACTATGAACATACCGATCTGGTCAGACTGCGTCGAAATCGCAATGAAAATGTCGAAGGGAGCCAAAAAAATGACGTTACATTTTGCACAATAGGCTGCATTGTTGCCTAAGAATAAGGAAGGCGAAATTGAACAGCTGTGAGATTTGTGCATTCCGTCCCCGTCTGCATTCGTATCGGGGACAATGGACTCCATATAATAGTAATTTACATCTTACGTCTACCAGTCAAGGGTACAGCTGCAATTTTCGCTAGCGCCAATGGCAAAAAAAAATTTTCATCAAGGACCTTTGAGTATGCGAACGCGACACTAAATATTCAATGATTACGTGGTCAATGAGATTATTGTAGAGCCTCGTAGCTTCAATGGTTTTAAAAGTGTACCATGAAGTGACAGGTATCGGATTCGAATCCTGGTCCGGACAATTATAATTTATTCGGTCTCTGGAAGGGCTTGACAGTGGCCGGGCGAGTGTCTTAATATTGTCACACCCGTAAGAGCCATACTTACGCACTAATTGGACAAGCTCGTCTGAGGTGATAACACGGATTCACACAATACTCAGTGTGAAACAGTACTTGTACTGTGTTTCGCAGAGTGAGTGAAAATATCGGAGGACCTTAAAAGTGCCGATTAAGCGGTGTAAATATCCGGCAACACAACCAATGCGTGGACTGTAGCGCGGTTTCATATGCGGGGGTGTTCTCTTACCATATAGGAGACCCACCTGTCCGCTCCGTTGTCCGCTAAAGAATAAAAAAATCCGTACTTAACCTACCAGGTCCAATTATGAACCTGAAAAACTGATACAGTAAAAACATTACCCTCCAATTCTGTAGTTGGATAAAAGGTTGTCTATATGTTATTGTAGGATAACAGCTATATTCGTAGCAATATTCAAATAAAATAGATCTATATAATAATATGTAATATATAAATATGGCCAGCCCTTCTTGGGTTATTAATGTTGTGACTAAATCGGATTTGTTTTATATGAATAGCCTATAAAAATTTAAAATTTAATGTTGTTTATGTTCCATTTTTATAAAATACTATTTGCTTTGACAGAGTTCGTGCTCGAGAAAAATAAATAATATATTATGTAGAAATATTAGTAGATAATTATAATTTATTTAAATGCTAATTTAATATTTTTTATAATAATAATATAATTTATTTTGTGTCTAAACCTTTGCGCCTCTTTGCAATTTTCTTCTAACATATGAACTTTGTATTCACAATAACAAACATAAAATAGTATTAGCGTAATTGATCAAGCCATCAAGCAATTGTGCTAATTATAGAACCAATTTTTATAAAAATTTTCAAATTTCTACATGTTTTTTAGACGCCGAGTCGTTGAACTTTCAGACTTCTTACGGCAAAGCATTGAAGCATAACGCGAAGCAATTTTAAGTATCACTGGGTGTAGGGTAAGGTAAGACGGCAGATGTACAGGCACCTGGCAAGACCCTTCCGCTAGTTACCTTCGAGTTAGGGTCACTGCACACCTACGCCCGTTCTATCCGTACAACTTCTTACAAACAAAATACCATTATATGGAAAAAGCTAAATGTCAACGGAGGTTTAACCTAGGTCACTGATTTCCACGACATTCTAACCGCCTGCAACGATAAACTTCCTTATAAGGCAACGTTATCCTTGTTTATATGATTTTTTATGTTTATGTCAGCTTTAGGTTTCCACTGTCCTTTTAGACTATTTTCCAATCAGGTTTGAAACTTAAATTCGCGTATTAGTTTGAAGCCCTCGGGCAGACATTTCAGTCGTTTTGGAAGCGAAGATACTTAGGTCACCCGAGGAGCATTTTAGGAGAATTTTTTTCCCCGACAATTAAATAGATAGGAATAGAAAAACTGTCACATTCCAATACTTTTTGACACGAAGTATGTCGGGTCAATTACTTGTTAATAAAAATGAATTACTAACTGACCTTTAATTTTTTTTAAATATATTTATGGCCAGAAATGCCGTTAAAGTCGTCATAATAGGGGTTTGCGTGAATAAATCAAAGGCACAGCAACATAACGGGCCGGGGCGCATTAAAATCCCAAACAACTGATATTGTTATCCCATACGATCTCAATCAGCGGACCGAGGCGATCCGTTGTGCGACAGGTTGCTCGACGGGTTGGTCGACAGTTGGTGTCAACATATGGCCCACGCCAAGAGCATCTAAGACACCCCCGTCTTACCCTTCTAACAGAAACGCACTTTGGTGACGGTTCCTTCTAATTACACCATCAACAGACTTTGGGAGCCGTTATTCTAAAAAACCTGTTTCACCCCATCGAAGGCTTAAACAAATAAGGACATACAGGGGTTGCAAATAGTAAATCATTATCTATGTGGAACTAGTTCTATGTCTTATTCGCAAGCCGTTAAAAACTGTAGTGTTTTGTCTGTCTTTTGCAACATAGACAAACAATTTCAATTAGACACTGTTTATAATAACGGTAATGGAGATTTTGTCGGTAATGCTTGAGTTTTTTTCAATTTGAAACTTTGGATAGGGACGGCTCGAGTTTCAAGACCGTTTCAGATAAAATATGTATGTTAAAGTTTCACACAATGATCCATTATTACAAACTTTAGGCACATATGCTTAGAAGATATTATCAAAAAGATATATAGATACAATTTAATGCGAGGCCGCTTAACATTTCCAACAGTTCAGGCGGTTTTTTTAATTATATATTTAATTATCATAGGATTTTAAAATCACTTGATAATAGTCGATTTGATTTGATTTAAAACACTTGTAATTGTAAAAAAAGTTTACTTATAACTGAGTCTACTCCGTTAACGGTCAGCTTCACAGATACTTAATTTTTTTTAACATTTGATACTTGTCTAAAAAAATATTGTTCTTGAACGAATTATTGCTAAAGAGGGATAAAGTTGTTTTATTTTGGCAACACTTGTACTTTAATGATGAACATTATTGAAGTTTATCTATTTATAAATATTTAGTTTTTTAGCTTTGAGGTTAAATATTTATTCAATTTAGTGGGAATTTTCTCACTTGCTCGCACCATTTATGAATTATCCGCGGACCATAATGTGGCCTGCGGGCATAGTGTTAATAACTCAAAGTTAGAAACAGTATAGGCAGTAGGTAAACCAATCAGCAAGGGAAAATCACAGAATATGTACACAAAGTGAAATGGTAGCTGTGGCCTGCGGGCATAGGATTAGGCTGGCTTTATATAACGCAAATATGGAAAGTTAGTCTTTATAGGAAATCAACCAATCAGCGAAGAGAAAATCATATCAATGATTCTCTCATCTTTTCGGCATTTTATCTAAAGTCAAGCATGCTTACGTAGCCTTATATAAGATGCGCCTATACTATGATAGGGATTTCTCTCAATTGAGTGTTGGTTTAGGGTCGGTGGCCAGGTGCGTAGCGAGGAGCCCCTTTAAGCCGACTTGAGGAACAACAATGGTCGCGAGACGTCTTCGGTATTGTAGTCGCTCAGCTGGCGACCTCCCCTGTCCCCAACGCGGCTATAAGTCACCGCTGTGACATGGTAACTTGAATTATTGCCCCAATAAGCATCTCACGCTTACATATACATAGGAAATTCGAATAAATTTAATGTCAAATGCATTACACGGCATTTTCATTGTTTTTTTTGCATTTTACTTCAACTATGTTTCGCTAAATGAGTGAGGATTTCGAAGGCTCTTATAAATGCTGCTTAAACGGCGTAAAAAGCCAACAACGCAACCGATACGCAGCTATTGGGCGATTGTCAATGGGCGGTGGTGCACTATTACCATATAAGAGACCCACCAACTCCGTTGTCCGCTATACCATAAAAAAAGAATACTTATCCCGTATAAATCTTATATACCGATAACATTATTTTTTAAAGTGTTCTGTCTCGTTTTTGCAAGAACAATAACACTCTAGCGAGAGAGTGATAGAAGACATTGTTTCAAAAAATAAATAGTTTATAAGGTATATAATTAAGTTACACCTACCTAACCTAATTCAACAAAAAAGTATTTTACTATAGACAACCGACTTTCATCCATGTTTTGTACATTATATAATTAAAAACTGCGTAAATACAAATTAAAATAAAAAATCAAATTTTTTTCGTAACTCATTTAACTACAGATTAGTATATATAACTTACTTATGGAAATAGTAATAGTTCAGAACGATCACTGAAATATCAAATTTCTCAAGTAACCCAGGGGTTGAGGGGTTAAGGAATGTTATTAACCTGTTAACACCCCCAGTTACGTCTGATACCAGTAATTATCAAAACTTAGTTGACCTATGTTTGAAAAAAATGTATTGATTGCACTCAGCATTGTTAAGACTATAAAAGAAAATGGCATTATTATTAAGTGCGTATATTATAATACCGTACATTATGCAGGCGCTTGCAAACAATAGAATTATTTCATATTTTTAAGTTTTGTTCTTAAGTAGGTACCTTTAAGAAACTGCCGAAAAAACAATAAGTCGGTACTTTTGAGTACCTAGTAGGTACCCGCTTGCGCGATAAATCGTCCGTTAAACTGTTTTGAAAATACTTAGCTTACTTATAGCTGGATAAATGAGACCTGCATAAGGGAGTCATTTAAAGCTTCCAAAACCTGTATTAGCGAGAAATGGCAGCCTCTGTAAGCCAGAGTCGTTTTTACTTCATGGTAAGTGATTCTTATCTATAATTCTGTAAGCGACACTTATTTAATGCTTACGCACTAATTGAGCTGGCTTATCAGAAGTGATACCACGGGCTCACAGAATACTCAGCGTGAAACGGTACTTTCATTGTTTCGCAGAGCGAGTAAAGATATCCGAGTCCCTTGAAAATTAACCGCTTAAGCGGCTTAAAATCCGACAACACAACCATAACGCGGATTGTCACGCGGTTGTCCATGGACGGTGTTCTCTTAGCATATAGGGGACCCACCTCCGTTGACAACTGTACCATAAATAAAGTTTCATTAACAAAATAGAAAACCTTTTTATTATGTTGTATAAATTCTCTTGAATTAAGAATTGAAAAAGCGACTCGTGAGAGACAATTAAAATTGGACGTAATAATTTAAGAGGTCCTTTACCTTCAAAAGTGGGAACTATATATTACATATTATCTAGCTCCATAGGGGCTAAGGTTAAATGCTCTGACAGATAGAAATCCTTTCTAACTGATTGTGTCAGCAAACTCGATGATGTTTCGTCAGCGTAAAAAAGTTTTTAATTCATTCATTGGTCTATATACGTTTTCTTTTAACATTGATTATATATTTTTAATTATTTCAAGCGATAAACAAACTTTAAAATATATCTGTAAGTAAATAATTCATAAGGTCTTTTTAAAAAAAGATTTTTTTATGGAAATCGGTATAAACGAGAAAAACACCAATTTCATATGAAAAGACCTAATATTTTATAGTCTATGGTAGCGATTCCCAACCTTTTTTAGACACGGACCACTAAGAAATAAAGCACAGTTTTTTTTGTTTTTTTATAGTATTGCGGACAACGGAGCAGGTGGTTCTGCTATATGGTAAGAGAACACCGCCACCCACCATCAACCACGCCTCCATCTACACTTCTGTTGTATTGCCGGTTTTTCACGCCGCTTAAGCTTAATTTCAAAAGTCTTCGATATATTAACTCAGCGATACAGTACATGTACCCTGGTATTGTGAGCCCGTGATATCACTTCGGTCTCCACGTCCCGTTCGGTCCCACGGACGCTCTCTCTCTTAAATCATTTCATAGTAAAATAGAAATTACTTCTAATGAAAGTATTCGTTAATTTATGACATGAGTATGTCAAACTTAAATTATTACTTATATAATATTCTTTTATTCCTCAAATAATACCAATAAATTGTTTTTTTTACTATTATTAAATGTTTTAAATTATTATATTACTAACTTTAATTTATAAATAACTATTAAAATTTATCTTTTTTTATTTGTTGAGGGTTTTTCAAATTATAACAGGTGGTGGTTCTTGCAATTTAGTTTCGTTTCTTATAGTACTGTCCAAATTCAGTCTTGCACTTGCACAAATGCAATACCAAGCTTCCGGGCACAGCTAGACCGCCCTATTTTAGCAAGACCATGACTGACCGTGTAAGACTTGAGCCAGAATAAGAATAAGCTTGATAGACTCTTGCGTCCTGCATATATTTTTTTGACAGTGATTTTTGGAATTTCTCATTAAATCTTTAGACATATTTTATAAATCTGGTTGGTCTTTATTATGGCTATGCTAATTGAAGCTCAAAATGTTCCTATTCTAAAAGGTTTGTCTAAAATCTGTAATAAGCTTTAATAAATAGCAATAGTCTAATAGGTGATTGCAAGACTTGCTGCCACACCAAGAACAAGACTGGGAGCATAATACCAAGGCCAATATCAGATGTATTGGCGCAAGACCAAGACTGGCTAAGTCTCGTCTTGTTCTTGCATTTGGGCAGCACTATTATTATTATTACTCATTATTTATACCCATTGCCGCATTTCTCCTTGATATATACGATTACCAAGGGATAGATTAAATTTAGTCACTATTAGTACTTCAAAAATACAACAATTATGTTTGAACAGGGGTCAGTGGCAGAGGGTGGCAAGGTGTTCCATATCACAGCAGTGGTGGCATGTGCGTTCCGATACACCCTCCGATACTCTCGCCCTCCGCCCCAAATACTCGCACATGACCACACGCCTGCAGGCATAATAATCACATTGTAAGGGAGGTCCCCATTCAAACCCTATAATTGCCGAAAAGAAAACTGTGCACACCTTTGTAGTGCATTCAGTTTGCTGGGCACCTTAATTTAATTAATAGTCATCTGTTTTATCGAGCGTCAAAAGCTTACAAATACAATTTTTTGGCGTTTTTACTTCTATTCTCACTTTACATTTACATTACTCAGAGTACTCAGTGTAAAACGGTACTGGTACTGTGATTTGCAAAGTGAGAATATCGGAGGCACATAAAAGTGCAGCTTAAGCGCGTAAAAAGCCGGTAATACAACCAATGCGTGAAGATTTCACGTTTGTTCTTGGGCGGCGGTGTTCTCTTACCATATAGTAGACCCACCTGCTCCGTTGTCCGCTATACTATATAAAAAAGCTTTGACGTCTCATAATTACCTAAGGTAAAACATTTAAATAACATATAAAATGATAATTTTACGCAATTTTATAATATAATTTTTTCAATGACATATTTTGTAATACCTACTAATTTATAATACTAATATTCACATGACGTGCATTATAATACTAAACATACATTTTTCTACTGACCCTCAACGAAGAATTAGAAACTCGATTTTATGACAATTATACTAGTACTTAATCCACAATATGTTTATATTTCAGGCAACGATTTAAGTTTTATCTTCGTTCGGACAACGGATTAAGTACACACTTTAAATCCTATTTAAATACACATATATAGTCTTAATAATCTGTTATGTAGTATAAAAATTATCTAAGTAAATAACGAATATCCATTTGACGCACTAATTTGGTCGACTGTAGTGTTTCGCTGAGTGACAGAATACCGGAGGCCCTTTAAGATATAACATGACGTGCATTATAATACTAAACATACATTTTTCTACTGACCCTCAACGAAGAATTAGAAACTCGATTTTATGA
>DWCF01004830.1:0-15484 GCA_018230265.1 Delias oraia | reverse complement strand
CTTAAAGAATCGATGTCTATGGCTTGACGTGCGGCACTTCGACAGGGGACAATATCCAAGGGGAACCTAATGAGGGGATCGGGACATTTTTATGGTCAATTTGAACCGATTGTGCCCTGCCCCCGTTGGTTTCAGAATCGATAGCTGATATTTGAGGCTCATATTGAACGGATTTTCGTTGTAAGTACCGTTAAAATTATAAAAAAATCTACACTAGAAAACTAGAGTGGTGTTCCTCTTGTCTTTAAAGTATTTATAGAGTGTTATTAAGTATTTATAAATAATGTTTCTCTGCATATTTGACATCGCTTAAATTGTTAACAATGTGTCAAATACTTTGTATTCTCCTTAATGTCCAAATAATTAAGATAAAAAAAGAGAGGTTTCGGTCTTCGCGAGTCAGTTGTATAATAACCACAAAACGTAAACTTACCCTCTATTAGATAAAAAGAGCTTTAAAAGGTTGCAATCAAAATGGAAAAAATTTAAAAAAGATACTTAAATATATAGAAACAGAAAACTAAGTACATTTTCTTGTTAGATAACAGCATTGCAAACATCGAATGCGTATTCTTAACTATAAAGGAGTAATCGGAGAGCGGTAAACATCTGGTAGCGGGGGTCGAAACGGCCCCACATGGGGGGTCAAATCAGCTAGGGTTGGTCCCGTCTGAACGCGCGATTCGATACTAGAAGCGATAATACATCTTGATCATTTATTAGAAATTATCTTGATCATTTGTGACGTCAAAATGTAGGCTTTCAAAATTAGATTATTTTTTTATTAATTAAAGCTCTATTAACTCCATAGTCAAGTCTAAGGCTCTATTAAGACTATATCAAGTATAGTATTTTTCCTTAAAGTCCTTAATAGTTCATCAATATTAGTGTGGCAGACTATAAAATAAAATATGGTTATATATTATTATAGTACAAAATAATAAATAAAGGTACAGAGATTAAGTTACTACAAAATATACATAATAATAATATATATATATTACAAAATCTATCATCATAAAGTTTTTTTAAAATATTTTTATATTTTCATGGCAATAGCTTTAACTTTGCGCGATTGGTAGGGACATACCTGCCCGCTACGTAGGGGCCGATGTAGACCATAAAAGAAAGTCTGTTTGTGAGTTTAAGCGCGCTTTGCAGGACAATATCTTCGCATTTTTATACATTTAATTCATGTAAAGAATATGTGTAAGTCGTTGGGAATGCCTGATTCGAACTGAGATGCAGCATTAATAATTCTTTTACTGCATTTTTTTAAAAGTTTTATAATGTTCTGTAACTTCTGTTTGAACAGGTGACAAGTTAATTATAAAACTTATCTTGAAATATATAACAAAAATATCTTTTGTTATATATAACAAATAAACAATTGAAATATATAACAAAAATATCTTTTGTTATATATTTCAAGCCTATTTTATTGAAAACTATTAAATGCTTCATGCATGTTCCTATATTACCAAACCAATATTGGGAACCGTAAAGAAAGGCGTACTTATCCCTTAAAGGCCGGCAACGCATCCGCGGCTCAACAAGGGCTGGAGTTGTCCACGGGCGCAAGGTCGCCGCGAATCTTACGTGAGATTCATGTTCATTTACTTCTGTTCATAAAAAAATGATTTAATTGAAATTTTTCACATAGGTTGTTTATGTCTAGAGTTCTAAACCAACCGGCTGTGTTCAGATAAAAACTCTTAGTGCCTTATTCCAAATGGATAAGAAAGCTTTCAATGGAACACAAAAATTATAGATCACGTCTCATACAATAATACCGCAATTAATTAAATAGTAACTATTAATTATCGTTTGTATATAAATTATTATCAATCCTTTGTCACTGTAGGTCAAAACAGCAATAAATTATTGGAAAAGGAGATATGGAAGTCTAATTACAAGCCGATAAAGACAAATTGTTCCGATATCTATATCTGAGCTTTTCTGTTGTCCTGTCAATCGTCACTCGTCCTGCGAGATAACGTTTTGTATGGAACGCGTACTGAAGAATTAAATCTTTGAATATAGTCAATACAAGAAATCTGTTTTTTTTATTATATTAACGGTGGTAAAAGAGCAGAAGGCTCACCAAGGATAAGCGATCCTGCGCCCATTGACACCTCCAGCTCCTGCAAGACTCGGATGCGTTGTCAGCTGCGTTAAAACATGTGATAAGATTTTTCATGTAAATCAATATATTTGCTGCTTAGTGATTCATTATCAATTAAGCTTACTTTAAGTTGACTTCGATATTGAAATCTAGTCATGAATTGCTGCCGCTGAGGATAAATAAGGCATTCATTAAAAATGTTAATACAATATTTGTAATTCGCTACTGTACAAAATTCAGTGTATTTTGTTAAAGAATTTTAATAGAAGATTGGCTATATACATAACTGTATAGTTATGTATATAGTATACTTATACTTGTATAAGTATACTATATATCTGAAGTTCTTCTTATAAAATTATTCATACTTTGATTGTTTAAATTCTTTCTTATTGTTTGATATTTTTTCAATTAGTTATTTTAATATAATGTTTTCTTTTGATGGTGGTTGGTGGATGGTCAAACTTTTTCTTTTATTATATTTATATTCTCAATAATATAATCATAAATATAAATATGTTTGTGATGTTATGTTATATATTATATTATATTTGTTATATAAGTAAACATATGTTTACCAAGAATATAACCAAGAAAAAATTTAGGGATTGACTAAAATGAAAATATGTACGTTTAAATTGATGCTCGCCGTACCAGTCACCAATTCAAAATATAATTAATATATTCTATTAGCGAAAGACAAAAATCAATGCATGGTTAAATAAGAGGTCGTTAGGGCGTGTCAAACCCGACAAGGGTTAAATTGGTCGCGTCAAAATAGCTCGAGCTAGCGACCGAAATGTACAAATATTAAGCATTTTATTCGTTGTTACAGCGGACTGGCGCTTGCCAATATGATAGATTCAATTTGGAATGGTTCAGGACAAAATTTATTAAGTGAATTTCAAATAAAAGTACACAATTTAGATATAGGATTAATAATAAAAAAAGAACAGAGCGTAATATATTGTATGATTTTACATTTATTCCTACCAGAATTTTAATAACATTGAGAGTAGAGATATTCATGAAATATTTAATTACACAGTAGAGTCGATAGTAAAGAAATTAATTATTTACAGTTATTCCGTTCATGTTTTATATATTCTCATATTATGAAAATGACATAAATATATTTAATGTTTTTAAGTAAACACACAGGAGCAAACTTACATAAGATGCTCGTGTAATTCAGGGTGACATAAATAGCCATCGACGCTGTCAAGTAAGGTTTACTAGAATATAAAAACTGATATATTTTTATTTTTTAATATATAACGGGCACCGTCCAGGACAACCTCCCCATGATCCGCGAATTATATGTGTTGCGGGCCCTTTACGCCGCTTAAGCTGTTTAATTTTACGGACCTCCGATGTCTCATTCAGCGAAACACTATGCGCTGGTATTCTGTGAGCCCATGGTAGCACGTGGTATGGTCAGTTTATATTTTAGCGTGGCTCAACCACAGGTGAGACAATGTTAAGACACTGTCAAGCCCTTCTAAAGACCAAATTTATCAACTCTAATGAGACCAAGGTTCGAACCCGGTACCACTGACTATACGATAGCTTACAAGACCACTTGGTCAAAAAAGACTTTTAATAAAATTTGTAATTTTTTCTTTTCTACTCTTATGATACACATAAACTTTTTCATGAAAATACACTCTATACAATTTTAAGGCCGGCAACGCACCCGAACTCTGCAAGGGTTAAGGTGTCCATAGGCGGAAGACCGCTTGCCCTTGGTGAGTATTCTGCTCATTTGCCACAGATTGTATATAAAAAAACATAACGATAATAAGAAAAACCTGACTCGCAATTATTACTATTTCGCCCTTCAGCTTTTTGTTTTACGACCTTACCACAGTGTGATAACCAAGTTGATTACCTATCAGGAACAAATATATGTTTAAAAAATCTCTGTCTATATTTTTATTTTTAAATTGAATATCCATATGAATTTAAATAATAAAATTTGTACAAAAAGAAAAGGAGATTCAATTTTTATTGTAGCTAAATTATTAGTAATATGAACTTTAATAAAATAACGTGCAAAGTTTAAGCTTCTTCTTGCTCTGAAATTGTAGGGTTGACATATATTATAATTATTTTGTTTTTTATTTATATATTTTTAAATATGTTTAAATAATATAATATAATAATTAAAATATATATTTTTAAATACATTAAATTTGGCTTATGAGTTGTAATATTTTAATAATGTTTGATTTTTTGGATTCGACTAGGTGTCAAAAAGGTTCTATGTACTGCCGTTAGAAACTTTCGGTTACTGACTCATAAAACTAGGGGCCACGCGCCATCTGCCCATCAATAGCGGAATCACTCAAAGCAAAATTACACAATCTCGAAGGGGACAGTTTTCATAAAAGATTCGGGAATTCGGGGAATAAAATTCTTCTCTTTACGAGCTCTCGAATCGATGGTCAGTGGAAAGGGCGAGTCTAATTTAACGGTAATATCATAAATGCGAGCGTCTGTCTTAAGGTATTGAAAAGGAATCTCTTTTGAGCCTTTAATAAAACATTTTAATTAAATATATCAAACGTATCTAGATGGAAGGGAATCGTAATAAAGTTCTTGAATTTCAAGGTCTACCCAAGAAGTGAAGCGCACAAATTATCGTTTCAATGAAAAAGCTTTGCAATAACTTTTGTTTCTTTATCAAAAGCTCTTAAAACTTAGGGTTCATTGAGGGTTCTCAAAGTTTGCGTTAATGTTGGGTCACGCAATCAGACCACGAATATTAAAGTGTAAAACAAAAGGAGCCCGGAATAATATTATTTACGCACGCTTCTAAACATCGGAAGCAGCGGGGATAAATTCCGAGCTTTCCGGGTTTTTTCGGTCAAACTTTCGACCCTTCCTTCCTGGCGCTAAGTTCACGCTTCACCCCCGTCTTTCGTATTATAATATTGTTCTGATTGTGGCCGAGACACCAGACTGATCCGCAACTTTGTGCGTTCTTGTAAACAATGTAATTCTTTCCCATTCTATTATCATTCATGACCGAACACTGCATACCCAATTTCTAGAATGGCGTTTCGAGCGTTCATTTTCTTGATTAAATGTTTTCTATAAACAAGAGGGTATCGGACCGACAAGTAAATTGCCCAATTGAGTGTAATTTTAGCTGGAATCTATTAAGTCTAAAACAAATATATTTCAACAAACCCGGTTGATAAAGCGAGCGTGTATAGTGAAATCTATTAATCATTTTATATTGAGAAACGCGAAGGAAATGAAAACAACTGGACTAATTAAATTGATACAAAAGATCATTTATCAGCAGTGTCTTCGAGGCTAGAGAATGATAAATTATCTCGAGATTTTAAACTAAGGCGCCACAGTAAGATATCACTACTGCTAACAATGGCCGAAGCTTCTGAAAAGCATTCTTAACTCGTGTGTTTGTTTCGTTCCTCTCAAAGGAGCCCGGTCCTCCTTCTGTCCCCCCTCCCAGCCCCTACCGTACCGACTCTCCATTGGAGCCTGATATAGAGCCCGTATGTTAAGCTTTTAGATGCTAGGATTCTATCTAAGGTGTTGCGAAGCATGTAATTTGCAACCATCCTTTTGTATTACGAAAGTAAACTGTATCTTGTGTAAGAGATTGTAAGACGTTCTTTACTAAAGCGCTGCTTTGTTTTTGTTAATTAAAACAAATATTTTAATGTTTCATTTTACTTACCTTTGTTCAAGTATTATTTGTAGAACGGTGTACAAATTAAAAGATGGCATCAGTTTTCTGAAACAAGCGAGATACATTTTGTTAGTATATACAATACTGAGTTCTTCGTTAAAAAGAACTTACATAATAAGAGAACAATCATCTAATGTAAAACGAAGCTAAGCTTACTTGTTAGATGTTTACAGAATGGAATTGTATTCCTTTTAAGCAAGATACAATACATATTCATCAATGGTAGAGTCGGGCGCAAGCCTGGCCAATAGAGTGAGTGCTGCCTTAACCAGAGCTATACACGTCATGGATTCACTCGACCATATTCAAACACGTTCATTTTGGTTATTAGAGAAAAATTAAACAATAAACAATTCTGTGTTAAGTCCATGCGCGTAGCAAAACTTTATCTTTGTTTACCTACTACGCCGTAGCGACTCAGTCAATATTTAAAATCGTAGCTTTATATTTTCTTTAACTTACACAAAGCATTGATTGAAGAAGTTTTGTTGCTATTCACTACTGTTTTAAAACCATTAAGGCAATTTTATGCAAGCAATTCATTATTTAAGGGTTGAATGACAAATCATTATACATATATATCTTAATTAAATTTTTGAAGTCGATTACAAGTTTCAGAAATTGTAAACACATTGATTTATAGTACACAACTTATAACATTTATAATAAATTATATATAAATAATAAATTATGTATAAAAACAAAAAAAAATATTTTTTAAAAGAAATACTAAAAGTATATTTAGTATTTGTTTGATATCAACATATATTTACAATGTAACTTTTTTGTCGGTTATGGTAATTAAATACTTTAAAAGATAACTTTGAGAAACTACAGTTTCGTCACCTTTACCGACATATTCTATCTTATTATAAATATTTAAATGATTACTACATAACAGATAAAACCATTGTTCTAACTGAATTACAATCATAATTCTTTAAATTCTAATATATTAAAAGACCAAAAAGGAGTAAATATTGAAATCTAATAGAAGGAGCAGTGAGGTTTTTCGTTAAATATTGTTTGCACGCTGAAGTATGCAGCCTCCGTTGCCGGCTGCTTCCACCGAACTCACTCATGGGAGCTTATTGTTATCCACAACACGCCCGTAGCAAGAGTATCAAGATTTCTTGGAAATTATATTTCACAAGTATTGCGAAATCTGTGTAGAAAATTTAATATACACGGGAGAAAAAAATTCGTTTCTTTATACGAGAACTGAAAACTTTGCGGAGTGTATGTTATTTTAAATTAACAATAAACATAAAAAAGTTAAATAGTATAGTTTAATAGACAGATAAGGAATTGAAGGCGGGATTTTCTGTACTATAAACAAATGAATAAATAATTTAGAAAAAGAAATGATAAATCTACAAAAACAGCTATTATTTTTATTTGTTCAAAAATTGTTTTAACATATTGAACTTTAGAAAATTTATTTTCTTTATCTAGAGCTAAGTCATCAGTCCCCTTACCCTGAAAACAGCCTTAAACCGATTTCAAAAACACAAAGGCTGTATTTCAAAGGCATATGCATACTTAGGTTTCTTTTGTCTTTAGATTTAAAATTCATACAGAGAACTCAAACTAGTTAGGCTGAACAGGTCATCTAGCTATTCAAGCACTCTTGCGCAGTTAAATAATAATGCAACCTTCATTTTATGTCGCCATTTATACACATTTCAGGGTCTTCGCATCTTATTAGAAGATTTCTGTTTTGTTAGCGTAACTTCTCACTTTTGTTAGCTAGACATATAATTGTTGTCAATTATTGCCATTCCAAATGTGTTTCGTATTTGGCATATCGTTTTGTATATTTTCTTAGAGTGAAATAAGTATGTTGGTTCCCTGTTATGTATGATACAAGCAGATGTATTCAAAGAAAAAAAAAGTTTAATATAGGAAAATATTGAAGTCGTTTGGTTAATTGACATTTTACACGAAGTAATAATTTCCTGGCAGTACTATCGAACACAAAGGAGTGAAAATGGCCACAGAGCGTTGTATAGTAATCTTCACCGCCATTAAGCAGAGCCGGCTTTGACCACCTTTGTTCGCTGCCAATTAGAATTGAGTGAGAGTGCCTCCAGCACCGTATTGAGAAAGCTAGAGCAAACTGGCCTCAAGCGATTTCCACTTCCATTGCTAGGTTCTTTCACTAAAGTGATTCAAGATCTACAAGTTGTACTCGACAATGGAGCAATGGATTAGAATTACATATTTTCAATCGGCATTATTTTTCTAACATAATACAAAAGGATATTTTATCAAAATTTAACTCGTGGGAGAGCCATGCTGAAGCATAATATGTGGACACACTAATTGGGCCGGCTCTTCCGAAGTGATACCACGAGCTCTCAGAATATTCAACGTGAAACGGTACTTGTACTGTGTTTCGCTGAGTGAGTGAGGATATCGGAGCCGCTTAAATGGCGTAAAAAGCCGGCAACATGGAGCGGGTGTCCAAGGGCGGCGGTGTTCTCTTACCATATAGAAAATCCACCTACTCCGTTGTCCACTATACTTTTAAAAAATTACAACATCAACACTTTTATTTTTTTTATGTTATATTTTTACATTAACATTAGGAACTCGACTATTAACTACCAAATCCTTACTAACTACTAAAACACTCATTAGTGTAAGAATATTTTTATTTAATGATAGTTTTTGTACTTAGTTGAAGAAATGTTTTTATGAGCCATGGTTATAGCAACTGTTAAGATTTTTTAGTCTTTGTATTCTTTCGTGATTAAAATAAATTGCTACGCAAGGAAAAAGTTTCACTAAGAAGCAGGTGTAATGGAGAGATGTAGAGTTAGTATAGTTATTGCTTCAAGTTAAAATAAACAGTAACGTAATGAACTAGTTCGGAATTTTTAATTTTCTCTCAGAACCTGCAATTTTAATGAAGAAAAATAACATTTCCACTTTAATTTTTTTTTTGATAAACTCTTTTACTGATGTTACTAATAAGCAATCACAAATTAACAAGAGAAAAACATTATATATTTTTATAATTATTTCTATAAAAGTATTTAAATAAAAATTTAATAACTTTACTGTTCAAATTCATAAAAACGTTGAAATTTTTCACTCTCTCGTTAATAAAATACCGCAAATAACAAATTAATTATCGGCTGTGTTAATATTTGGGACACATAATAATTTAATTTCGTAAGTGCGTACTATGTCTTCGTTCCTAAGGGTATTCGATGGCCTGGTTTTACGGCTATATAAAATGTAGCGTGTGTTATGTAGGGCAAAGGGCAACATAAAATGTCTTAACACTATGGAGTTAAGATAAGTGAAGCTCGTAATGGCATACAGCTGTCAGGGGCATTTGTGTGCTTCGTGCCATGCGTGCGGTGAATACCATTCAGTCGAGAGCACTGACAGAATCCGTCAATATTTGTATAGCTTAAAATCTTGTTCTTACGGTTGATCGCAAATATAAATTGTAACCTATTTGGAATGTTTGAAAGTGCTTCGAAACATAGCGGTCTTGTAACCACTGTGAATATAGGGTTACTGAGTTCTATCCCCGGTTTGAATAAAAGATGATTAATTAAATTATTAACAGTGGCCTAGTGAGTTTTTTTTACAGTATAGCGGACAATGGAGCAGGTGGGTCTCTTATATAGTAAGAGATCACCGCCACCCACGGACTATCGCGCCACAGTCAGCGCATTGGTTGTATTGCCGGCTTTTTACGCCACTTAAACGGCAATTTTTAAGGGCCTCCGATATCCTCACTCATTCAGCGAAACACTGCACCGTTTCACGTTGAGTATTCTGTAAGCCCGTGGTATCACTTCGGACGAGCCGGCCACTTAATACTGCCATAATTAACACTTGTATTGAAAGAGCGTTCCTGAAGTTGATGCTAACGCACTATGCGAGCTCACAGAATACTAGCATGTAACAGTACTTGCTCTATGCTTAGCTGAGATGATGAGGATGTCGGCCGCCCGAAAAAATTATACCGCCCAAGTGAAGTAAAAAGACAAAAACACAACCGAAATAGTGAAAAAGGAGACATGCCTGCTCAGTTACCCGTCATACAATAAAAAAATAAATGTAAGTTACATATTAAAAACGGGTTTCAGATGTTTAGTTATATTTTTTATGGCAGATGTCTTGCATTTCAATATAGGTTAGCAACTTTACAAAGATAGGTCGGTATAGGCACATAGTGTGCAAGCACTCGGTGGCTGATACACGCTGTCTCACAAAATAAGTAGGTAATATGTATTTATTATCTTTATTGTCTCATATCATAGTTTTCTTTGAAGTGAGGTGAATACATCTATGACAGGCAGAGGCGAAGCGTCATCTCTTACAACACCCAGCTCCCTCCGAATAGTTTAATATATTTGGAAGGTATCACCTGCAGATGAGACAAGTGAATATAACCTCAAACTCAATAGTCGCTATAATGGCGTGTAGCTGTCAAAACGGTTTGCGGCGGGCGGCGTTGTGCGGGCGGTAAATGCAGAGCAGTGACAGGTCGCGGCTCTGTCGCCGACACGAGAGCTGGGTAATGCATAAAATTTCACACGGCGGCCGCAATTTAAACTGATATCATATTTGAGTTTAGACGAGACGTGCTTGTGATGGCTCGATATAGCGAATATGCATAACTCCCAATTTCGAGTCACGTTTCTGCATAATTTTTTGAAGATGTTACGATGGATGTGGGTGAAATTTATCTCACTTAATATGGATATTCTAGAAAAGGGGACTCGTGTTGTTAACAATTGAGCACTTGAAATTTAAGCTTATTTTATTGACTTAAAGCTTAATTGTTCCATACTAAGATATCACCGCCGCCCACGGACAACAGCACCACAGTCCGTGCATTGGTTGTGTTGCCAACTTTTTACGACACTTAAGTGGCATTTTAAGGGCCTCTCATATCCTTACTCACTCATCGAAACACAGTGCAAGTACCGTTTCACGTTGAGTATTCTGTAAGCCCGTGGTATCACTTCGAACGAGCAGGCCCAATTAGTGCGTGAGCATATGCTTCAGCATGGCTCGTACACGGTTTATTAGTTTTTGTAGTATGGTTCTAAACGTATATAATGAATTTTGAGTATATATGTATATATATATGTACATATATATGTATTATGGGTGCCCTTTGGAAGTATAAACAAGCGAAAAACGATTTAAATAGTAAAATCTCTCCGAAGTCACGTCCTTCATCAGAATACAGCTGACAATGTCCAATTTATAAGTTTATTATTAATATAAGTTAATTTAAATCTGGATAGAAATAAAACAAAAATTGTCTCGTTTGTCAATAATGCTGAAACTGTAAAAAAATACAATTTAATTTTATGTTTAGCTACGTGCATTGCTCTGTGTTTACAGAGGACTTATGAAATAACAAAAATAATATCGACAATGTTTGGATGGCAATCGAACAACTAACATAACTTTAGGCTAAAATAACAAAGTTCTATAGGCCAAATGTCAATATTCGGCAAATGTTTGACAGATGTCGTTGGGATTTTAATAAAATTTGGTAGTTGTTATAATAATTCAATGATATTGTATGTTGAATTATTTTACTGTACAAATTAATTAATTTAAAAAGGACATAAAATTCCGTTAATTTTAAAAATTAAGTCAAAATATAGTAAAAAACCTTCCTAATGACAGTTTTTAATATCGTTCAGACGTCCGCTAAGTCGTAATTAATAAATTACGACAAAATAAATAAAAAATAGCTATTTTGGCTTTAAATCCTTTTTAATAGGTGTGATATGTGTAATTAAGTGTAGGAAGTATATAATATCTCTATGGTGTATATTACTATGTGTAATAGTGACGATTTTGGAAGAATACACTTCGGAAACGATACGATAATTTAAATAAAAACTCAATACTGAAATTCAATCCTCATAGTAAACTAATTTATTTATATCAAGATTAGAATATTCATCGACAATCTATTTGGAGAGTGGGCATCTCTAGATGCGGAGAGCGCGCTGATTTATAGTGACGTCCGCGGTGAATTATCGATATCGACGCTTCGTTTGATTGCCTTATTGCTTTTTGTTGGCTCTCCGAATATTTTAGCTTATAATTTGCATTTATTACACGTTCGACGAGAATTGTTCTCAATTCAAGAATTGTTAACAAAATTTTAATTATTACTAGAACTAATTAAAATATACAATTTGAATAAGTGAGATGTTCAAAAGATTTTCAAATGAAAATAAACTCACATAATAAAATAAATTAATTGAATAAATCATGTAAATTTTCTGAAATACTTAAGTCACGCAGACATCTTGAATTTATAAATTAAGTTATCTACTTTCTACTGCTAATGTAACTCAAAGGAATGGCGCCATTTATTGAAATTAGAAAATATTTTAATACAATCTGTAATTTTAAGCTGGGTTCATGGGTATTAAAAAGAAAATTGATAAATACAGTAAAAAATTTTTTTGAAAAATATTTAATTGCTTCCAGGGGAAGTATTTGAGAAAGATAAAAATAATACCTTAGATTATTTTTGGAAACAAATTAATCTGCACGCTTTTCTAAAGATTATTACTCCCGGTAGAGCAATGCTGAAGCATAAGCTGACACACGAATTGGCTCGTACGGAATGATACAATGAGTAAACAGCCTACCAGCGTGAAATAATACTTGCTCTGAACTTCGCTGGGTGTACCTGAAGACCACTATTAGTTGTCCGCTTTACAATAAGAAGGCTTTAATGAGCAGTTTTTATTTATGGAATAGCGGACAGCGAAGCAGGTGAGTTTTTTATACGGAAGAGCACCGCCGCCCATGGACAACCGCGCCACAGTCCGAGCATTGGTTGTTTTGCCGGCTTTTTACGTCACTTAAGCTGCGTTTTTAAGGGCCTCCGATATACTCACTCACTAAACAAAACACATTAGAAGCACCGTATCAAGTACAACTACCATTTCACGCTGAGTATTCTGTGAGTCGGTGGTATCACTTCTGACGAACCGGCCCAAGTAATGCGTCAGCATGACACTCCCATAGTTCTTGCGACTTAATACTTACGCCTCTATACCAATTTTAGTCATATAAATACTTTTAGATTATTTTGAAAAGTATTATTCAGCTTCAGCATGGCTCTCCAACGTGTGTGACAGTATTGAGACACTCACCCGACCACTGTCAAGCCCTTCCAGAGAACGAATAAAATACTAAATTAAATAATAATTTATAATTGTCCGAACTGGGATTCGAACCCGATACCTCTCGCTTCATTGCAGACTTATTAAACCACTTAGCTACGAGGCTCTCAGAATAATCGCTCTTAATTTCATATCCGTTTTGATAACGGATAAATGCTAACAAAAGTCACCTCAATAAAGTGAGATAGTTAGCAAGAAAAGCCTTTTCTAAGTGTCAGTAACTTGTATCGGCAATGTAAAGCAATATTAATTAATATGAAATTAATTACATGAAAGTGGAAACGTGCATCAAGCACTCTATATACAGAATCTTGGCAATAATATCTCGGATTCAGTACGGAATTACAGCACGTTTCGAGTACTCCAAGATATTAATGCACAATAAATAATGCACATCACGCTGCATCTAAACTGCACTTCTTTATTAGAATCTTGGTAGTCTTGTAATATAACGGAATATTGAAATTAAATATTTTTTATGGTATAGCGGACAGTGGAGCAGGTGGGTCTCGTATATGGTAAGAGAACACTGCCGCCCATGGACAAACGTCCCACAGTCCACGTTTATTTTTTTTTTAATTAACTATTAGCTGTGGCCATATATTATACGTTTTAATTAACTATTACTGTGGCCATAGTGACAGCT
The DNA here is from genome assembly GCA_018230265.1 of Delias oraia. Classification (NCBI taxonomy): domain Eukaryota; kingdom Metazoa; phylum Arthropoda; class Insecta; order Lepidoptera; family Pieridae; genus Delias; species Delias oraia. The sequence continues at coordinate 1,793 of DWCF01004830.1, read as the reverse complement.
TAACGCGGACTGGATGGGGGCGGGACAGCTTGCTGGAAGTTTTAAAAGACTAGCGTAAGGGCGTCTCCTGTGAGACTCAAGCTCAGCTTGAACCATCGTGGGAATTTGAGTCGCATGGGCGGCCGGTCGATAACTCATCGAGGTGAGAATCCTTGCTTAGGCTGTGTTGCCGGATTTTTGCGTCTTTCGATATCGTTACTCTCATACTACAGTGCCGCGGTTGTTGATGGGCGGCGGTGCTCTTACCATATACGAGACCCACCTGCTCCGTTGTCCGCTATGCAGCGGATATATAGCAGATCGATATATAGCATATATTCATTCATACTTATTCGAGTAATAAGGCTCAAAGTGGTTTGATGGTGGTTGAAAAGAATATTACAAAAACAAAATGAACATTGAAATCGTGTTTATGTGCATATGACTGATGATAGTAATAATTTATTCGTATACAAGCTTTTGATTGTAAGCATCTCACCTTATCTTAATAAGATAAGAAAAGATAAGAGCATTCAAGGGCGCCATTCGCCCTCGATTCCGATTAAAAGTAGATGCATAATTCGTTACACAACGACCGAGTGCTGGTGGCACGCCGCCAACCGTTATAAATGTTTGATTCCGAGCCACCGATTTGATTTCTCGCTACTTTATTATTAAAGTGAACACGATTTACAATGCCTTTTGAATTTGGCAGTGATTGCACTCCGTTTTGATAACCGGTAGTGGCATTCAAAACATATATTTCAAATACTTTTCAGTTGATGGTCTTTATATAATCTCATAACCATTTCTATAAAGATTTATTATGGAGAGCTAATTAAGGTTCTATAATATTAAAAGATAAGAAATCTCTTGAGATTTAATAGAAAATAGAACCTTATTCTTGTAAGCAAAAAAAATCTTGTATTTTGCATGCATATATGTAGTTAGAGAAGTCAATTATGGCACGCTTTTAATGAATCTGTTTTTGTTTGTACTTCAGCGGTATTTCCATACAAATTGAAACAAAATTGATTGAGTACTTTTTGAAAAAGTTCAAAAGCGCCGGTTTTGTATTACTAAGTACCGTGCAGAATTATTTTTTATTAATTTTAAAGTGCACTTGATGGCTTACAAATAGAATATTATTATTGTGGCTATCTATTAATGAATTTTCTTTGAGAATAGAATGATATGATGATTATGAAAGGAATATTAACCACTAAACTGCACCGGAGTGCGTGGAAGGAAAGGTTGAAGTGAGGTTTAAGCGAAGCAAGGTAAATACCCAGGAGTGCAACTTGAGCCTCGGAATAACCTACTTTCAACACTGCAAGAACTTCGAATAAAACACAGCCAAAGCAGTCTTTGTCAAAAAATATCGCAACCTCTTAGCAACTTTGTACTCAAAAAAATCAACATAAAAGTGGAGTATGTTTCTTCTTTTAGTAGTATATACTACTAAGACATATAGGCTACTAAGACAGCAGGTTTTAAATGAAAAAAGTAATTTGAACGGATAACAGAGAAATATTGAGAAAAAAATTGTTATTACTTGAATCATCTCATAATCTAAAATATTTATGATTATGGAATACAACAGCCTCAATATCAAAGTTATTAGGGACATTAAAATTATCTAATGAATAGAGTATATAATAAAGATGACAATAGCGTGTGAAGACATCAAAATTCATGCCTTGGGTGGTTTTGTAATAAAATTTATAACAGTTTTTCGTGTACTTTCAAATGTGGTCAAGACATGTGAACAAATAATAAAGTATAGGTGATAAATTATATTATAATATAATTAA
>DWCF01004829.1:0-15486 GCA_018230265.1 Delias oraia | reverse complement strand
TATGCTTCAGCATGGCTCTCCCGCGGGTGAAAATAAAAAAATAATATTTAAACAGTTTTTTATGCATGTCAATTGAATCAAATAATTGAAACAAAATGTAGAGCGTGTCCGATTTACTAGTGTTTTGAATTGAAAGTTGCGACTTATGACCGTGGGAAGATTACACTCACGTACCAAATTAATACGGACGAAAATGCAGATAAACAATAAATCTTTAGTTTCACCACAAATAATTATCGCTACGATCACGATACCAATGATCCGTGTTCCACAATCGGACATTGGTTATACGTGACTGTTGTTCTTATTTGTAATGCGGTTATTATGAACGAAAGTCAACCCACATCGGCTATCGAGTATCACTCACTGACTTACAATTTTCATGGTTTGACGCGGGTCAAACGCTACATCTGAATCAACAAACTTCATATGTATGTAATGTCTTTATAATAGCACTATCAACTGATCTATCAATCGTATGTCACTCGGTTTTAAGAGAAGTAACTGTCAGTAGCAAATAATAAAAAAAATGCCTGATAATCCATCACCACAAGTATAAAATATTTAGCAAAATTTTTAATTCAGTAATGTCTGCGTAAATATATTATTTATACAAATTTGTATAAAAATTTAGCATATTCGCCACAAAAACTATTAAAAATTACATTGAAATTTTTAAATAACATTTTCGCAGTAATCGATGACATATAGTTCAATTTAAGTTACAGTGAAGAAATTAAAAGACATAGAATTATAGTTCAATGCTTTCAGAACTTAGTAGCGACAAAAACCTTTGTCCTGTGTGAATTATATATGTATCAATATTTTGTCTAGTATTTCTTTAAGTGTAAACTTTAAAAAGGCATTAGATCAAATCCTACATTAATGATCAATGTTATCTATCGGGGTCGTACGCTTGCAAATGTTACCGGAATGAATATAAAATTGTGTTTATGTCCTAGCGAAATTCAAAACACGTTCAGCGAAATTCGCAATACCAAAACGTACTTGGGTATGCATAGTTTATCTAGGCGGAAAGGAAATAACACAATTACATCCACGATGAGAAGTTATTGTTTGTTTTCTAATAAGAAATGCCTTATTGAAAGCATTCGCATCGAGTACATGTACTTAGAAACGGATGGAGTGTTCCGAAGTGTGACAATATGAAAGTACCAGTATTTACTAGAAATAATGACGATATGAAAATATATACGGACCACTCAGCTAAATATTTTAATTCTAATAAGTATGCTTATCTAAAGTCTAAACGGAGGTTTTTAATAAATTGTGTGTAAACAATAAACAAGTTATATATTTTCCAATTGTTGAAGTCTTCATAGATTTATTAAAAATAATTTGAAGCTTATTGACTGAAACATTCTTAAGAGACTTCATCCAGTCATAATGAATGGCGCTTTAAAGTGACATCTTGGTATAAGTACATTTTTTTACTTTTCATATCCGTTTTTGTTTTTAACTTTTTGAAAGTAATAGAATTACTTTAATTTACTTTAGCCTATGTCAAGCAGTGGACTTGAATGGGCTGATGACGATGATGATGATGATGATGATGTGCATTGTCCCAAAACTAACATATAATTACAAAAGAATAACAAATTTAACGCGTAATAAAATAAAGCCCAATTGAAGCTTGCTTCAAAGAGCTATAAATTTAATTTTTTTACATGTCGACAGTATTTTTGTACTAAAGATAATGACAATAGAAGGAATACAATAATTCTTTTTAACGCATAATCCATAACATTGTATAACGATATTATATTCGGACAAATAGGTGAAAGCTATTGTATGGCTTCGTTCGGTCTGATAACCTCTGAGGCTATTGTGGTCATAAAAAACAGTGACGTACAAGAAATAGGAGCTTCATTTTACTAAATGAGTTGCCACTTGTAGAATTGAGCTCCATGAATGAGAATTTGATGGGTTACTTTCTCGTGTCTGAATAAACAATAATATAGTTGTCAATCCCAGTTAAATATGCCTTGGAAAATTGATTGGGAATAAAGTTCACGCCTGATAGGATTTCACTAGGCGAAACTAATTCTGTTGTTTTTGCCTACGAAATGTCAGTCAATAATATCGAATCATTTTATTTTTCCATTTCCACGGTCTACAAATTAAAACTATTATAACATAATTATAATACCTAAACACGTTTACGAAGATACTCGTTTAAAATATTTAAGAATACCTACACATTAAAAAATATAATAAACAAATACAAAGAATAACATTTATTTTAAGTTTCATAGAGCCTACAAAAAGAAAAGTCCATATTAGCATAGGGTCACGCGTGCAAGATACACGACAAAGGCATATATTTGCCTAGACTGTTACAATAAAACGCTATTGAAATACTTGAGAAGGCCGGAGAAAATCACATAACGTGTATGTTTAGGGAGGATTCTCAATACATCAAGATCAAAAAAAAGGTGCAAAGTCATCGAATGTTGCCTTGAATCATTTTTCGACTTTCGATATCTGGGAATATGATACTTTGGTCACGCGGGGAATGTTACGAGCAAGCCAAATATGCTACATAAAACGGTAATTCACTAAACTGTATCAACTATTCAAGTTCACTGCTGGACATAGACTAAACTGTATACAACTCTATAAACTTATGGTAAATAATTTCATCAATTTTTTTGCTTTTTTGCTCTATATTGCATAATCCACTGCATATTTATAAGTTTAAAGTTTTTATCCACCGTAATATTGACGATTATACATAGTAATTTTAAAATGCCTGATTAATTAAGCACTACGCGTGTTTTAATCGTAGGGAATAAATATTAATGAAACACTATCAATTTACTGCGTTAAGTACGAAGTATAATTATTATAATGTGTCTATGCTTAAAAAAAATAATATAAAATCCATGCAAATACATATTTTATATAAAATATTATGTGATAAGGCAATATATGTAAATAATTTAACGATATAAAACAATTTTACCTATGCGTTGATTTTTTTAATAGTATATAGAACACCGCCGCCCAGGGACAACCGCGCCGAAGTCCGCGTTTTGGTTGTGTTGCCGGCTTTTTTACGCCACTTTAACTGGATTTTTAAGAGGCTCGATATCCTCACTCACTCAGCCAAACATAGTACAAGTACCGTTTCTAGTTAACATCATAAATTTATTTTCTAATGCAATTACAAGAACCACTTATGTCTATTTTGGACAATTGGATATGGCTATCGATAGTTATTTATCTTGAAAATAGATTATAACTTCAGAAAAACACATGCTTTTTTCTACCTTACCTTCCGTTAGCTATTTCGAGTAGCACAATAGAGGCCACCGCTGCCGAAATTCATTATTCAATACGAAGGGCCATGCAACGATTTAACGCGGAGCGTAACTCTGTCGACATTTAATTGAAATTCCGTAAAAAGCATGATAGGTGAAATGGGCAGAACCACTTCGACGTGGTAATAGTTTTTATTGTAAAGAAATGTTAAAATAAATAAGTAAGACCTCACAAGATTATTAAAAAGCAACTCATGTTTTTATTTAATGTTTATTGGTAATTCAATATTTTTAAATCTCACGCAGTTTTATAAATAATTTTATGTATACTGTTTTGCAACTTGTATGATGAGTTTTATGTCTCAAAACCCATAGAAATTTATGCGATTAGCTAGTTATTCTACCGGGTGCCAGATATCAGACCCCTTAAATGGGCTAAACCAAAATTGTGATAGTTAAATGGTATAGAGCCTTCGAGAGCTGGAAGCAAAAGATACTTAATAGGACCGCATAGCCTAACCAGTTTCACACGGCCTTTGACCATAGAACTCCATGGCGAAATGTCGTAAAGAAGGTGATCCCAAAGAAAAGTCACGACCCACACCACCTGGATATCTTTATTTGACTTAGCCTAATGGATCATATCCACTATCAAGTATTCGTTAATTATTTTATTAATATTTAAATTAGTGACACTACGAGTAACATATAAACCATATGTTACAGCTATTATATACTTATACAGTGTTTCGCCAAGTGACTGATGATATCCGAGGCCCTTGAAATCGTCGTATCGTTAAAGCGGCGTAAAAAGCCGACTACACAAAGCGGAGTTGTCCATGAGCGGCGATGATCTTTTACCATAGAGGAGACCCGCCTGTTCTGTTTCCTGCTATGCCTAAAAACACTAAAAAAATATATGCTCTAGAGAAAAATTATAAAATAAATATAATGTCATATAGAAATTCTCAGGCCAGATGATCATCGTTTATATCATTTAGAACTTTGGATGTTCATTAATGCAATTTAAGCAAAAATTAAGTGATTGTAAGTTGGGAAGTTGTTAAATGTAAGTAACACGAGAACCGCCTTGGGCTCACTTAATATCCCCGTCACGAGTGGACGTGCACTCACTTAGTAAATGAATTTCGCACAATTTAAACTCTTACACAGCGACAGGCAGATAGGTCGTAATTGAATACGTCAGGTGCGTCATGTAAATCGCCCATATTAAAGCTTTTATAGACGCGAATGAATGCTGTTACAAGGCATTGTAAAATATATGAAAGTGAGTAATAGTAATTGTCATTTAACTCCTATCAGACCGTATATGAAGGTGGAAATAATGAGTAATGATAATTAACACAGAACATAAATAGTACGAATAAAAATAATGCTTAGCTAATATATAATAAATGTAATAAATTATTAATTGTATAACTTTATTTTGAATAGACAATATGTTGCTACAAAGATACTTTCTGTGAGGAATCAATTTGGTCCAGAAATTACAGTAACTATGTCAGAAGGTTATATTAATCCGTTATTCGTAGTTCACTCGGCACCGTGAGATCACAAACCAATCACGGCGGGTTTCATCTCGACCTTATACGGTGTAAATATAGAAGCAACATTATTGTGCACCTAATGACAACAGTGGGGTGGAAAGTTTATTTAAACAATTTGCATAGCAGTAAGGATTTTAATGCTGAGCTTCAGTATTAAGCTTCAAAGCCTTTTTGTTTAGAAGATTACTTAACAAATTCAAAGCAAAGTAAATGTTAGGCTATGGATGTTACTTGGGCTGCCGCTTCTAGACCCCGAGCCGACATTAATAATATTTTCTTAATTGAATTAATTTAATTACTAGGATGGTACCAGTTAGATCGTTAATTTGTAAATTATATTTAAACAACATTTCAATAAATAAGGGATTGATATCTTACAATAAATAGACAAGTTTTTCATTTTTATATTTTCAGTTATATTATAATTTCCTACTGTTATTTTCATTTAAAATGACATCAAATAAAGAAGTTCACTTATATTGTTGTGAATATGTACAATATATAATGCATCTTCCAGATTTTCATTAAAAAATGTAAAACCATGTAAAAATGTAAAATGTAAATGTAAAACCGTGAAAATCCATCTGAAATACGTAATTAAAATCTATTTAATACAAATAAAACGAAAAACCAAAAATTACATCGAACATTTAACTTGCCGTAGCCACGAACGACACTGTTGCACATCTTATCGAAACATATTAACATCTTCTATGTACCGCGTGAATGCACATTGCGTGTTTCGCCTTCGCAACGTTACCGACTCATAAAATATGACACTACGATAGACTCGTTACACGTACTAATGAGAAATGATTGTAAAAAACTTATTCCTTTTTGATTTATTCTCAAAGAGTATCGGTAAAAGCCCCTACTCATTATTACGACATAACATAATGTAGATCCAAAGTGACACGCAATGTGCATCGTTCTTGTCATTCCCTATGCAATATATTGCAACGAACGCTTTCACAGTTATTTTCATATAATATAGAGTAAATGCAATCGGTTTAGAAGATAATCTCGTAACGGGACGCGACAGGTGAGGACATCAACCATCCGTGTCGGAAACACGGAATGCTATTTTAGACGGGGAGTTCGTGGTTACTACAGCTTACAATCGTTTATATTGCGTTGAGTAAAAATAACCGGATATAACGTGGTATAAAGCTATTATTATCAGCTTAATTTACAAGAAAATTAACACATAAACTAAAACGTACTTAATTACGCTGCCGCACTAGTCTATTGTTTAATGTGTTTTTTAAACATCGCTGGCAAACGAGCATGAGGCTCACCTGGGGCAAGCGGTCCTCCGCCAATGGACACCCCCAGCCCTTGCGGGTGCGCTGCCGGCCTTTAAGGAAAGTGTACCCGTGTTTCTTAAAGGTCCCCAAGTCGTATTGGTTTGGAAATACTCCGCTGGCAGGTGATTCGAGTGAACATCGAGGTGAAAGCGATGAAACTTTGTATACTGCCTCCATGTTCGATGGTGTAATTCAGCAGCAGGTATCAGTCCAAAGTTAATATATGTTTATACATTCTAGTGATTTGCCATTTGACCGATAAGTAATGATTTTCAGTAATCTTTCGAAGGCTATCGTCAACTATTGCATTTACCGTCTAAATAAAATATCTGCCGATAGACACAAAATACACTTGAGATCTTGTGGTTTAGCTTTGACGCCGAACGCTAACGGCAAGCTCATTTCCAGTACAAATTTGAGCCAAACCGCAACATTTCGCACTTGACTCTGTCGTCAAGTTTATTGGCCGTTAAGCCATGAAATGCAGACTCTTTACTCGAGTTTACGATCCTTTAATAGTCTATCTACATTGTTGTAATTACTTACATCTCGTTGTAAAAGGTAATAATTACATTCGATATTAAATTCATAATAATCTATCGAGATGCTTCTTAGGAAATTTTTTTTGGTAAGTTTTCTGAATACGAGGAAAATAGTGCTTCAAAAAAGCATTGCTTCTAGGTCTGTCGTGTCAGAAGCATTCTACTTAATAAAATTCTATTACAGTGGCGATTATTATAAATACCGTTCTAAGTACCGTCATAATTTAACAAAGAAAATATTATAAAATTACAAGTAAAGCTACCTTTTGTCAGGATGACAATTGAAAAATTCGTGACCTTATGATCTGGCAAATCGATATGAACATCCAAGTTCTAAATTTAATAATATACTTTGTGATTGATTTTAACTAAATTACATTAAGGAAGAGACTAGGAGAAAACAATTATTACATTTCAGTAAATACTTAAAAGTCCATTAATATGCATTCACGGTTGAACAATCAAAGAAATCGAATGACGTTAGGTATATAAATTTACAAGTGGAAATAGAAAACCCCCACTTTCCCCATCGAGAAGAAAACTAGAAGTCGAAACCAAAGGTTAGACGGATATTGTGAAGCATTCAGACCGTATCGGCAAGAGCAGCCGACAAAACGGCGCGTTACGCCCAACTACACTACACCATCATGGAAATATCACAGGTTATATCTGAAGCCAACAATTTTATTATTTACTGTGATATTATAGAAGAGCCTATGTGATCTTCTCAAACATCAAACATTTCTATCAAAACTCATCAGAATGAAATGCATCCCCACGATTCCTTAAAGTAGTTATTTAAGGAAATAAATACATTAACCCTACCATCCCTATACATATCATCATCATCAGCCTATCAAGTCCACTGCTGGACATAGGCCTCCCCCAAAGACGCACCTATACACATACGAAAACATAATGTATATTTGTGCGTAAGAATCTTAATACATTCAAATTAAACAGCGACCAACATAATTTTAATACTAGGAAGAAGTATAAAATAGCTATTTTATACTTCTTCCTAGTATTCTACTTCTTCCTATCCTTCTTCGTATGTAGTTTTAGGTTAACTAAAACTACATAAAGTAAAAATACTTTATTGGAAAACTGTGATCGCTTATATCATAAAATCCCTAAAGAGATTACTGAACTTACAGAAAGGAAATTCAAGAATCTTATAAAAATTACTTTAATTAAGAAAGATTATTACAATATTAACCAGTTCATAGAAGATAAAGATATACGGAAACTATGGACAAAAATTAAACCCTAGGAATTTCTTGTTTGTTCTTCTCGTAGAGATCTTCGGAACCAATGGTAGCTTTACTGATAATTATTGTACTTAAATGGACATGCAAATGTTCCCCTTCTTATAGGGCCTATTTGAATTTGACTTTAAATTAACTTTTTTTTAGTATTGCGGACAACGGAGCAAGTGGGTCTCTTATATGGTAAGAGAACACCGCCGCCCATGATCGACCGCGCCACAGTCAGCGCATGGTTGTGTTGCCGGCTTTTTACGCCAATTAAACGGCATTTTAAGGGTATCCGAAATCCTCACTCAATCTGCGAAACACAGCAGAGGCACCGCTTCAAGTACAACTACTATTTCACGCTGATAATTCTGTATTCTGTGAACTTAATGAATTATCTCCTTAACTCCTAGATTCAGTTACATAATTGTTTTGATAAAATATCTAAAACAGGTACCTTACTGAATTATTTATACTAATAGAGCAAATAATACGATATTTTGAAACACGGCAGGACACAAATTTTTATTTAATACGCTTTCCCTATTGTTTTAATTTCTCATATAAAACGAATACAAGTTAAACAAGTCCATGAAACAGATTTATTAAGAAAACAAAAGTTGCAAAATGAAAGTATATCGACTATCTGTATAATTTCAATTCGAATAGGAGAGTAATTGAAACGCGGTTGAAGATTAGAAAACAATGGCGAATGATATTTATCGAAGACGTGCAAATGCAGCTAACGTTACAGACAACAGAGCTTGTTCTAGTCAATAGCGATGCTGCGCGAATAATTGTTAATTACTCTCGAAGCAACCGCGGAAGTAACAAGAGCACGTAACAATACTCGTTTAGCCAAAGACGTAGACTAAGACTTAGTACGGAGAAAATTAAAGGGATACAGCGAAATTAAACTGAACATTATATTGTAGCAATGCGTTCAAGTTCTGAAGTCACGAATCTCATATCGATGCGCTTTTGAGAATCACTATTAATTTACTTTAACCGAATAATGGCCATTAGGAACATCGAATTAATAATTTGATCTGAACGCTACAAAATTGAACTCAAATCACATTAGAGAGCGAAAAATGTATTTTTAATTTAAACGTCCGATATTTTAAAAAGGAGACCATTTGGAATCACAATGATGGAATCTGAATAGAATAGCCTTGTCTATTTTGAAAACAATTAAAAAAAAACTGAAGGAAATGATACTATAATGTTCCAATTAAAATCGAAACACACAATACAATGTAACAGTATTCAGTAATAATTTGAGTGCCAATTTCCGTACAGAAAGGTGAGAATGCGCGGGCACAAATTATCTTATTGTTATCTGTAATCTATAATTTCAATGGTTGATGTGGAAAATCTTCAACGGCATCTTGCTAAGGAATCTTTCTCACAAGCGAGATCGTTGCTTATAATTACTGGATATACTAACATTTTCTGTTGAATTGCCAAGAAATATAGATGCGGCCAACGGTGTGTCTCAGTTGTGGTAAGAGAACACCGCCCATGGACAACCGTGTCACAGTCCGCGCATTGGGTGTGTGGCCGGCTTTTTATCCTCACTCACTCTGCGAAACACAGTACAAGTACCGTTTCACGCTGAGTATTCTTAGAGCCCGTGGTATCACTTCGGACAAGCCGACCCAATTAGTGCGTCAGCATTTGCTTCAGCATGGTTCTCTCACGGGTGCGACAGTATTAAGACACTCCCCCGGCCACTACCAAATCTTGAAAGAGACCGAATAAACTATAATATAAATTGTAATAATCCGGACCGGGATTCGAATCCGATATCTTTCGTTTCATGGTGCACGCATTAAGCTACGAGGGTCTCAGAATAAATCAAATATAATTTTAATAGTAGTAAATACCTATGAGCTACAGCGTACAAAACCACAACCACAAGCACTAGCTAAGAAGCTGTATGTAGGATGATATGTTCTTATTCAGGATTTAGTAATCCCACATCTGTAGCTATACAGTTCTTTGCAGAATTATCAAGATTGCAATTAGTTACAACTAATGCGCCGATGCCAAAGGAATAAACTGCGCAATTAACACTTCAAGCTAAAGCGATGTTTAATCTCATCATTTTGATTGGTTTTATCGCTTTGCTAACGACACACATTAGCTATTCACTCTAAACACGTACTGTGTACAACAAAAATCCATCTCCTTGATTAAAGTAGTCACGCGTTAAACATTTCATGCATATTGCTCTGCAGGTCCTGACTTTGGAATCCTATTTAACAAACACATCTCTCAATTAAATTTCTGATTTTGTGAGTATACTGCGACAAAGTGTAAACAATACTGTCACTTGATTATTGGAGATCCAGTTACTAATGTTAATGTGAGGACATAGCATTAAATAAAATTGTCTTAACTAAAAGTTTTGCGTCCGCAAATATAAATACGAGAAGTTTATACAGTATTTCACTCTGAACTATTTAATTATTCTAATTACTTACAACGGTGATCTAAATTACAAAAGTGTGTCATCAGTGGCAAAAAATTCTAACACTGGAAAAGACGAGTTCGACGACTACAGAAAAAACAAAAACACAAAATTAAATGTTTAAAATGACACTTTAACACAGAAAAGCCGTTGATTTACTGGTATCTACTTCATTTGACTCAACTACAATAAGAAAATATCACCCATGTACAATTATAATACGATTAAATTTATTGCAAGCCTATAATTTAGTTAGAAATTGAATGTAATAAGTTGATTAGCAATTTCATATTTATACGTGATGATCGTCATTGGTGAGACAACTGCAAGAGAGTGCAACGCGATGCATCGTCCCATTAACCTACAATGAACCGACCGACATTCAAACTCGCTACTTTTGTATGACTTACGGATTCCGAGTTCGTCGAGATGACCTTTAAGATATAAGCACACGTCTCTAGAATAGAGAAATAGCGTATGATGAACGGTAGCTGCAAACTTGCATACAATGCAAACATTTGTAAATACAAAGCAATAGGCGATATTTTAAAGGTTTCCGAAAACGTTTCAGCAATACACAGGGCGAGAATTTCCAACGATTTACGAAGCATTACGCATTAGATTTATTAGGTATTAGATTTCCAATTGTTATTTCTAGATCGGTAGGCAGAGTCGAATAGATAAACATTTAAACAAACTTCGAAATAATAAAACATTTATCAGAACCGAATTCTGTTGCTTTTAATTAATAAATGTTTGAACAGTAAATGTTATGGGCTTAATATAATAAGGTCAGAAAAGCAATGGTACTGAAGCGAATAATTGAGATAATATGCAGAAAGTTTGCAAAAAGACGACCAAAGAGTGGCGAAACCGCAATCTTCCAAAAGAAAAATGCGCAAATGTAGTGACAGTTAAGGAGGCGTATAAAACTAGATAGTTTCAATAGTGTTTCTGCTGTATTAATATACCAAACCTTCGAACAGAGTCACATTTAAATTACTCTTTTAGATAAACACTAAAACATAGTGATTTTGGTTACGGTGGTAAAGATATTCGCAGGAAAAGCATATTGAATTTTTCCATTAGGTACATGGGAAGTTGAAGCCAATAAATCGAGGAAGGCGGTAGACAAAAGTAATAAACGAGCTAAGAATTTTCCAAGCAATTTTGTCTGAATGTGCGGAATTGTTTTTTTTTATTTTACAGCTCTATGCTTTTTAAAGCTCTCTATAATAATTATTTTTTATGCAAATGGTGGCAAACTCTTGACTGAAAATTTCCAATTACACGTAGATCGCATAAAAAGCAGTCATCCAAGGATGTCGTGCGGAAAAACATCAAGGTTCAATGGCTTAGACGTGTGTTCCCACAGGTTATAATAAAAGCTTAGGTACAATAACCAATCAGTTGCATTAAGTAATAATTTTTTAGTCTTGTATCAGGACATGAAACGGTAGATGAGTTAAATACGAGTGTCGATTGAGAGTTAATATTGATATTTACCATACAACAAATCAATGTTGAATCTGCTAACATTTTAGAATAGTTATATTAAGTATGTACTTTACGCTCTCTGAAATAGGTATCGAAAAAGCTTTGATCGGGAAATCACATTGGCTTTTTCTTAACTAATTATTACCTTTACAATGAATTGGAGTCGCAATATAAATATAATCAAAACTGTGGTAATGTAACGATATTTAAAATCGGTAAAAAATGAAGGAATGTTTAACATTTTTTTTATCATTGTATACCTAGCGGACAACGCAGCAGGTGTGTCTCTCCTATATAGTAAGAGATATACTTGAATGTACATTTAATATGCATCTAAAAAATTATATTCAATTAAACTAGAATCTTAATAGACAAATAAAAAAAATAAGTACAAAATTTCTTTAATACAAAATAAAAATATTTATGTAGATATTTAACATAAATTATCGGATACGTAACAGAAGAATCATCTTCTATTAATTTTCAAAGTTCTTACAAAAATCTAATTTCATTTTGGATCTAAAAAACTATCACCCTCGTATTAATCAGATTCAAAAATAAATAATCCCAACCGTATTTCTGAAAGCATAAAAATTATTATACAATTTTGATAAATATTTGATAAATTGCTTTAGTAAGTGAACTATAGTCCCAAAAAAAAGAAAAGAAACAAAACCAAACTCATATTTTTGTATTATAAGCTCAATAAATATATTGAATACAATAAAATTTAATTTACTATTCCTTTTACCTTAATGCATAACGCCCACATTGAACTACTTTATTCGATCAGCCCATTTTGAGTGGACCCAGCCCATCCATACAATTTCATTCATAACAAGTATTATTTATACTTCGTACATACACTTTCACTCAACGAACAGAATATGATTAAAGTAGAATTCATAATGCACTACCTATATTTGCCACCTCATTTGAATGGACATATTCCATAGACATCACTAAAAAGTATAGCTAAGCATAGGATAAGGGTTTAGTGAAAATTCATATTAGAAAAATGTTAAAAATATATATATTATTAATACATATTGCTTGTATGCCTATACTTCATTTATATAGGAATCGTTACAATTTTATTAAATTATGATAATTGGTATAACATTTTTATTTTATTCTATAGCGGATAACGGAGCAGGCGAGTCTTCTATGTGGTAAGAGAACACCGCCGCCCATAAACCGCGCATTTGTGTTGCCGCTTTTTACGCAGCTTAAACGCATTTTTAAGGGCCTATGATATGCTCACTCACTCAGCGAAATACAGTAGAAGCACCGTTTCAAGTACAGCTACCATTTCACATAGAGTATTCAGTGAGCCTGTAGTATAACTTCGGACGAGCTGGCCCAATTAGTGTGTCAGTCATATATTTCAGCATGGCTCTCTCACGGGTGCGACAGTACTAAGACAATCGCCCAGATACTGTCAAGACCTAGAAACCAAATAAATTATAATTGTGCGGGACCGATATCTCTCGCTTCATGGTAGACTTATTAAACCACTTAGCTACGAGGCTCTATTTATGCGAGACTGAGTTACGTAATAATATTTATAAACGTAGTTTTAGTATAATGCGACTTTCTACATGACGGTCGAAACTCGCATTGATTTAAAATATAATTCCTACGCGTAGTATAATGACATCAGTCACCAAGTGTTGAAATTACGATTTTCCGCGATGATTACCACGTAAACTCGTTATTTAAAACCGAAATTAGAATATAAGTCGATTAATATAGAATTTTAGGATAGCATATAATAAAGGAGACGTAAGATATTAAAAAAAGTGAATATCATTTTAAATGTGATTATTAAGTGCTTTCTACCGTTTACTGTTATCAAGTATAATTATGTTAAAGTCGAGGTAATTTCTGGATCAAGAGCTCTTAAATTAAATCTCGCTATTATTTAAATATTATCGAGCAAGTTGCTTTAGAAAGTACTTCATTGTTCTAAAAAAAACCTTAACAAGTTTATTACAAACACAGCACCTAGTAATGTTGCCCAAATTGAGACGCGAAACGCAAGTCTTGCAGTCAGTCTTGCAAATGCAAGACCAAGACTAAGACCAAGACCGCTTAATTTCTGCAAGACGCAAGACCAAGACTGACCCTGCAAGACTCGCGTTTTGCAGGACTTAGTAAATATGTAATACTTCAATAAATAGTAATAGTCTAATAAGTTACTGCAAGACTTGCAAGACTTGCTGCAAAACTAATACCAAGACCCAGACTTGGAGCGTAAGACAAAGACCAAGACTGGCTAAGTCTGGTCTTGGTCTTGCATTTAGGCAACACTAGTACCTACTATTATTTATTTGTGATATTTTTAACTTTTACATGAAAATTAAATTTTATTGGTAAATTATTTTACGAAGTACATTTACGGTTTTTAATTCAAAACTCTTAATAATTGAGCAAGCACATAGAGGCGAGTTTTCTTGTATTTTGGTTAGAATATTTTCATTTACTTCAAAGAAGAAAAGAAATTCTAAAAAATATTTCTATAATCCTAATAATATTATATTATATCTAAGTACACGTAACCTTTGTAAGCATGGATGCATGAATGCACGTTTGTCACACTTTCACGCAAAAACTTAATAAT
Organism: Delias oraia; assembly: GCA_018230265.1. Classification (NCBI taxonomy): domain Eukaryota; kingdom Metazoa; phylum Arthropoda; class Insecta; order Lepidoptera; family Pieridae; genus Delias; species Delias oraia. Next base: position 936 of record DWCF01004829.1, on the reverse strand, counting down.
TTTAATGATACTGCAATAATACACCCGTGGGAGAGCCATGCTAAAGCATACGCTGACGCACTAATTGAGCCGGCTCGTCCGAAGATACAACGGGCTCCGAATACTCAGAAAATGTACTCGTACTGTGTTTCGCAGAGTGAGTGAAAATATCGGAAGCCCTTAAAAATGCCGCTTACGTGGCGTAAAAAGCTGCAACACAACCAATGCGCGGACTGCGACGCGGTTGTTCATGGGCGGTGTTCTCTTATCGTATAGGAAACCCTCCTCCGTTGTCTACTATATATATATATATATATATATATATATGCTATGATCTAAGGATGGTATTGTGTACATATGGCAGAGATATAATCAAAAGTATCACATAAGTCGGACTCATTAGCGTTCTGGGCAATATAATAACAATACGACCTTTACCGAGTTATTTTTAACGTAAAAGAGTATTTTTAACCAAATAAGTAAGATTATAACAAAAAAGCATAGAAGTGCTCATCAATTACGCACCATTATAAAGCAATTTGTCATATACCATTGTATTCGTGTACTGGCTATAGAAAGTTTTGTGGCTTACGGTCACTTTAACAATAACAGAATTGGGGCCCGAACTCATGTACGAGAATTTATTTAACGGCAGTGTTACAACTTTTATATTTTAAATATTTCAGTATAAGGATATATTTATTTTAACATTCATCATCATCAGCTTATCAATTCCACTGCTGGACATAAGCATCCAATAAAGACGCCCAACTTTTACGATCTTGAGCGATCTGGTTCCATCATTTTGACATTGAGATTATTATGTATAAAAAAACAGGAAATATAAGCAAATGAAACGAATTAAGCATCGTTTCGAGTCAAGCTAATCTCGGGATGTCATAAAAACTTCATTCTATATGAATTATCCTATGATATAACATCTATATGTTTCATAAA
>DWCF01004828.1:0-15487 GCA_018230265.1 Delias oraia | reverse complement strand
GTATATATATATAATATAGATTTTGGTTTAAATATATATATATATATATATATATATATATAATTCGATAAGGATAGAGTTTTCTTTTTGTTAAGCGTTTTTTGAGACTTCAGCTAGCATGATGATATTGGTCCTGGTTCAATTTTTTTTCACACCACTGGCGGCAAACGAGCAAGAGGCTCACTTAAGGCAAGCGGTCCTCAGCCCGTTGACACCCCCAGCCCTTGCACAGCCGCGGGTATGTTTCCGGCCTTTAAGTCCACTAATTCCTGATATGAATAAAGTTTACGAATGCGACAGTGGCCGGATGAGTATCTTAACCCTGTCTTCACGTAAGAAAGCTACCATAGGTCAGTAACCTTGTAATTGGCGTGACTCATCCCAAGTATCACTTCGACCTCATATAATCCCAGCGTGAAGTAGCGTTTAGTGCGTTTAGCTTAGTGAGATAGAAAACCGGATGTTATATTGGTTAAACAGTGGTTGGGTTGTCAATTGCTAATACTTTCCAAACAAATGTTTTAATCAACTGCGTAGTTACATATATTTACGTCACAGTATTCAGAAGATCCTGTTTTAAGTTACCATGGCAACGAACTCCTACCATCTGTCAAAGGCTTACACCGCAATCGTGCATGGAGTACTTGGCAAGAATTCAAGGGTTCTTACGTTTCTGACGTGCAAAATGTGGGCACATGTTTAGAGAATGAGAGTCCTTAAGCTGGATCAGATTTTTGAAAGGGTCTCATAATTAGACCTTGGAGCGTCTTAATAGGGCTTAAGATGTCTCCGTCGAAACATTTGATATTAAGTGACGGTTAAGATTTAATTAAAGTTGAAAGGTTACTGAGGGAATTTTCAGGGATGCTGAAAGGGCTAAATTAAAAATCAAAAGAGTCGTAGCTCCCATTGCAAAATGGAGGTGTAAAAAATTAAAATTTACCTATACCTAATTAAAATTAATTGCTTTTTATTTGCTCTTTGGCTTTACCCTTGGACCACTTATGTTTTCTTTTTTTTAAATATCAACAGATTTCTTCGGTAGTTTGTATCAAACTATATATTGTTAAATATATTGTTTACTTATTCTAATTTTAAAAAAATGAGTTAATTTTATAATACTTGGGCATTTGATTTTGAAAGTTTAATTCAGCTTTAATGAAATATATAATAATAAACTTTTACACTAACCTTATTTTATAACACATTTTTTTTTAACCCTTTTTTAATTAGAAATACTATGATAGCGGATCAGTCTGGCCGTTCAATTTGATAAGAAACAATAAATTAAAGACATAGCCCTAATAATGTACGGACAAAAAGGGTTTTAATTAAATTAGACGTTTTAATTTGTTTAGAGCCCTCTCAAAATAAACAATATTTGCGCGTAATACAATACGAACAATTTCTCCAACTTCAGGAATTTCATAAAAATTATTAATATGATAGATATTTTTTTATGTTACAGCGGACAACAGAGCAGGTGGGTCTCCTATATGGTAAGACAACACCGCCGCCCATGGCAACCGCGCCATAATCCATCCATTGGTTGTGTTGACGACTTTTTACGTCACTTAAACGTCATTTTTAAGTGTCTCCGATATCCTTGATTTCAGGCCGGCAACGCACCCGCGGCTCTGCAAGGGCTAGGGATGTCCATGGGTGGAGGACCGTTTACCCTAGGTGAGCCTCCTGCTTGTTTGCCACCGTTAACATAAAAAAATCCTCACTCACTCTGCGAAATACACTACAAGTACCGTTTCACGCTGAGTATTCTGTGAGCCCGTGATATCACTTTGGACGAGCCGGCCCAATTAGTGCTTCAGCATAGCTCTCTCACGGGTGAAAAATATATAAATGTTATTTTCGTTTCAATTTTAAACTAACATAAGTACTGGTAACTAGAACAAAGTGTAAAATCATAATTCCAACTGTAATGTTGGCGTAAAAATATTTACTAAACTCATAAAGTATACTAACACAGAATAACATTTATCAAGCAATAAAAAGCAATTTAAAATGATATTTTTGTAGAATAGAATATTTTGTAGTTTTTGTTCTATTTTATTGAAGAAATACTTTCATATTTTTGATCGATATTCAAAAAATATTTAAGAAATAACCAATATGTTGAGGAACATAACATATAATTTGTAAATCTTGGCATTCTAACATAATAATAATTTTAACCATAAAGTTTGTTATTAAATAACATAAAAACATCATAAATGAAGAAAGTTAAAAATTATCTTATCTAAAACGCAATTAAACAAAACAAAACAAAGACATCATAGCTTTTTGTAAACATAATGTTCTATTGTGTATGCCTTCAAACTTAGACATATTGTGTCATAATGCACGCACTATCCTTGTTTGTGGGGTACAAAAAAGTAATATGGGGCCCTATATATCTCAATGAAATGAAGTTACATGACAGAAAATAAGGTCGGATGTTACAACTTTAGATTGATATGTATGTCTTTTACACGAATATATATATTTTTTATTCTATAGCGGATAACGGAGCAGACAGTAAGAGAACACCGCCGCCACACAACCGCGCCAGAGTCCGCACAGTAGTTGTGTTGTTGGCTTTTTTACCTCACTTAAGCAGTACTTTTAAGAGCTTTCAATATCCTTACTTACTCTGCGAAACACTCTGTAAGCCCGTGGTATCACTTCGGACGAGCCGGCTCAATTAGTTCGTCAGCATATGCTTCAGCATGGCTCTCCCACTGGTGAAATTTTGTATTATTTATATTTACTGTGATTATATAATTTAATTTAATTCAACGTAGATCGGACGAATGACGCAATATAGTTTTATTGCTTTGTTTGTATAATATAATAGAATGATAATCTTATAATGCCATTAAAAATTGCAGTGGTACAGACACAGAAATATGTCTGCGCGATAGCTTTAATTTGATTTAATGAGATCCTATAGAATATTGATCTCTTCGCCAGTGGAAAAGTAGATCTACCACCATGACGGCACAATTCATAAATGCCCGACAAGGCAGAACTTTATTCTGCTTTTAAGTAAATTAAGCACTAACGGAATGTGTCGTTAATAAGAAAAGTTACCGAGAATTTTATTTCGAGGGATTTACTCGCGCTTCGCAATTTCGAATAATTACCATGATGTTAAATAAGTTGGAAATACTATATAAAGGCATGTCCGCTTGGAAATTTCTATTTCCAGTTGTTTTGGAGGAATGCATTTTTATAAACACACAGTTTGCCTCTTATTACACATAAAAACGATATTTTTTGAACTTTTTGAAAATTTTATTCTTTATCTTACATGTACATCCAAAAATATAAATATATCGCTATATACATAATTTTATGGTATAGCGTACAACGGAGCAGATGGGTCTCCTATATCGTAGAACACCACCGCCCACGTTCAACCGCGACAGACCGCGCATTGGTTGTGTTCCCGGCATTTTACGCAACTTAAGCGGCTTTTTAAGAGCCTCCAATATCCTCATTCACTCAGCGAAACACAGTAGTAGCACCATTTCCAGTATAACTACCATTTCACGCTGAGTATTCTGTGAGCCCGTGGTATCACTTCGGACGAGCGGGCCCAATTAGAACGTCTGCAAAATGCTTCAGCGTGGTTCTCCCACGGGTACAAATTATAATAATATTTTCAAAAATATGCTTTTAATTGTTTCTTGTTTACTTAATTGTGAAATATATTTAGTTTTAGTTGCTCTGTAGCTTAAAGAAACAAAAGGAAAACAAAAGTTTCACACCTGTGGGAGAGTCATGCTGACGCATATACTGACGCACTAATATGGCCGGCTCGTTCGAAGTGATACCACAGGCTCACAGAATACTCATCATGAAACGGTACTTGTATTGTGTTTCGTAGAGTGAGTGAGGTTATCGGAGGCCCTTAAAAGTGCCGCTTAAGCGGCGTAAAAAGCCAGCAACACAACCAATTCGAGGACTGTGGCGCGGTTGTACATGGACGGCGGTGTTCTCTTACCATATAAGAGGCTGCTCTGTTGTCCACTTTACATTTTAAAAAACTAAACGTGGGCATGCATCCTACTCATGTAATAAAGTACACAAGCTGATAGAGTTTGCCTAATTCCTTAATGATAATGACGAAGCAATAATCAATAAACGTTACAGTTACCTTCAAGTTACTGCGAGTACTGCTCACCCTGACAGTTATTAAGCAATTCTGTATTTTGGTTAGAGATGGGCAATATATCGACACTTGGATTTTAAGACTCAAAATATAATGTAAGTAATCAAAATATAATTCGTAAAAATCTTAATACATTCAAATTAAATAGCGACCAACATATAACACTTGGTAAAAGCAAAAAATAGCGGTATTTTATTTTAGATTATCTAATACAAGTAAAAAGACTTTCTTGGGGAACTGTGTTCGATTACATATAGTCCATAAAGAGATAACTGAACTTACAGAAGGTAAATACAAGAATTCTATAAAAAATACTTTAATTAAGAAGAAGAAGTATTAACCATTACATAGAAGACAAATATGGAATTTTCTGTAGTACCAACTGAAGTCTGAACTCAAAGTACCAACTGGTACCTTTTAAACTAGAAACAAACTATTATAAATTTGACTATAAAAATATAAACCCTTTATAAGTTTTTTGTTGGGTCTTCTCATAGATGTATATCTTCCGAACCAATGGTAGCTTGACTAATAATTGTACCTAAATCGACTTGGAAAAAATGCCTGAAAACTGTTATATGTAAATCGTATATATAAACTTCATTAAAAAGTTATTATAAACTGCTAAAGTCATATATGTCTTTTCTCAAGTATTCTGTCTTTTTTCAACAACAAAATCACATAAGCTGGAGAATCAATTCATTTTATTATAGATATTGTTCCAAATAAAGCAAAACTTATAAGGGAGATGTATAAATTTTAATTCATTCAATTACTTCTCCGTATATACACTTACATATATAATAATGTAGCTTAATGGTTTTTAAGCGAGTAGTATGGGTTTAGAATCCCGGTCTGGACAATTATAATTTGATTTATAATTTATTCGGTCTCTGGAAGAGCTTGACAGTGGCCGGGAGAGTGTATTAATACTGTCGCATACCTGGGACAGCCATGCTGAAGTATATGCTGACGCATATTGGATCGGCTCGTCCGATACCACGGCCTCACAGAATATTCAGCGTGAAATTGTACTTAAACTATGTTTTGCCGAGTGAGTAAGGTTATGTGAGGCCATTAAAAGTGCCGCTTAAGCGACTTAAAAAGCCGGTAACACAATCAATGCTCGGACTATGGCGCGGATTCCACCTCTAATCGTTTTTATCGGCTCTTGTTATTATATCGGTGTTACATATAGCTATAATTTGAATTAAAATTCGCTTAATAAGCATAATATATATTTTCATAATTATTCTTTAGCGTTATAACTATAAAAGTAATTGAAGAGGGTAGCTACATTTAAAAGTTATTTTACCTTTTTTTAGGCTCTTATAACATCGAGAAGAAATGTAATTATTAGTATCGATATCATTTTAAAGAGAACAGTCTGCCCTAGACATTTTCCGTTCGGTAACATAAGCGCTCATTACACGCTAGCTACACCGACGGGCATTCCTTGCTGGAGCCATTACAGCTATTACGTCCTGTCATGCCGCGATAAACTCTTTTATGAATTATCCAGGCGAAAGTTCATGAACCTTCGAATAATACTCGCAATTTTTATGAATTATATTTTTATGGATACTTTGTTTAAATCTCAATCTTCTACAAGTTTATTTACTCATTCACACAAGTTGGAGATACATAAGAACCCATATTCAAAAAAAATATTTAAATCTAAATATACCAGATTTTATTTCCAACCATAATGGTTTCAATAATATATTATAGAACATTCTATTGAATGTTAAAATTTACGTAACTTAAAATTATGGCCACATATAAAAATTACTGTTTTTTATTAATAAAATATCTTTGAACCACTGCTGAAATATATGGACTAGAATTTACATATAAGAGTCCTATTTAAATAATTAAGGCGTACATACTAATAAGCGTACATACTAATGCAACCAAGCATTAGTATGTACGCTTACACTGAATGGAAAAAAATATCTAAACTTTAGTAGTTTATAATACATTGTTCAAATGAAAATGAAAAAGTATTTCATGTTTTTGTTTGTTGCATTCCGCCAAAGTTAAAAATGCTAAAACATTTCCACTCCATTCGTACAAGTTCCACTTTGATCCGGAAAGATACAACCATCAAAACGTGTCGAATTGGAGCATAAATGGCTGTTCAGAGGACTCTGTTCTCTCTACATACGTGATAGGGTAGAATTTGTCTTGGCCGTTATTGTCAGGTGTATAAAAGGGAATGATAATGAAGCCGCTTCTTTCAGCTCGCTAGCCAGTGACACGCTCGGAATTGTGTTCAGAAGTTGGCTAAATGTTGATTTGTGATTGTGTTCCTATATACCTTTTCATTTGTTATCTAAGTTTAATTTCAGGATATTCATACATTGTTTTACATACGGAATAATAAGTAAAACAACTATTGTTGTATCTTAATTTATTAAACTTTAAATTATTACCAAAGACGTAAATCAGGTTCAAACCACGGTCTAAATATTTTTTAAAGTTATTCGTTCTTAAAAGCCTTGAAAGTACCCGACAAATATCTTAACACTATCTTACCCGTAAGAGAGCCGTGCTGAAGCATATGCCGAGCATATTTAAGCAGGTTCGACAGAAGTAATTCCACGGGCTCACAGAATACCAGCGTGAAACTGTTCTTTTACTGTACTTGTCTGAGTTGAGATCTTCTCTCACGGAGGCCTGTGAAGTTCTCGATCAAACGGCATAAAAAGCTGGCAATACCACCAAAGCGTGGAATGTGTTCCTGTTACCATAGAAGAGAACCACCCCGTTATTTGCTGTATACTAAATAAAAGTAATTATAACAATCTATAGAAAAATACATTATTTCTTCTTGTCTTGTACAATATTTTTTTAGTGAGGGTAGAGAAATTATGATAACTGTCATGTTATACTTTGAGGACGCATCGCACGTCGCGCCGCCTGTATAAATGAGATAACAAAATTCCATTAAATTCATATTAAAATCCGAAGAACCCTCAGGTACATTACCATACAAAAGCGGGTTTTGTTCACTTTTACACGAACAACATAAATCTTGTCTCGCTGACAGTACTCCAGGTGCAGGTTCTCTTTCAACTCTGAATACAAATGATAATCAACGCGAGAAACGATGGAGATCCTATACTCACTGTTATACGCCCTGTAACTACGCTATTCAACTTCACAAAGAGATACTAGCTGACCAGGCAGACGTCGTCTTGTCATTTATTGTTTTTATAGGCATTATCAAACTCTTCAACTTTTCTTTACAGCTCAATCATATATCTAACATCATTAAGGCAGGCTTTGTAAGAAACATTATCGATCGATTGTTTTTTCTTCGACTTACATTGAAAATACGGCTATCACGTTAAAATATTTTGATTATTCAGTTTAATATATACTCACAAATGACGTGACTTTCTGTTTGTAAAATAATTTTTAAAATTGGATCAATAGATCCAGATATTACCTCCTACAATGTCACAAATTTATCTTTGTATTTTTAAATTAACTTATATATTATATACAGATTGGAGATTAAACTTTCAAAACTCACGAGGCTGAAATATTCAAAGGGTATACCTAACTCTTCAATGTGGTCGCCTTATTTAATTTTAGAGTTTAAAACGTCTTTTTTAATATTATCTATTAACTGCGTTATTAAACACAGTGTGTAAACAAATTTGTGTTTAAGTTTTGTCTAAAGAAACGAAATATTACAACCTAATGAAGTGACTTGCAAGGCATGCTGATGAGGGAAGGTCCCCACATAAAAACTTTGTTGTAATTAAACACCATTCAGAGTTGCTAGTACAGTACTTTTGATGTTTTACTATAGCAGTAAACCCTCTCATGAATAAGTACGACAAGAAATATTAAGTTTTTAAGAGGTCTGTTTTACTAAATAAATGTTAATACTGCTATTTTTATAGCCAATAGCACAAATAGAACACAATTATGTCCAAACAAATGGCCTAAGTTTGAACCCCGGCCAATTTAAAAGCAAAAATAAAATTTATTTTATGTATCCTTTCTTCAAAAATGCAACAGCAGCGACAAAGCAGTCACAATCAGCGTCTAAAGCGCTTTAATTGTTTAGCCAGCTTCTTACACCGCGTATGCTATATAAAAACATGGCTTTACAGTATTATTTATCAATTTTCCTTACTTATCTAAAATTTTTCTTATGAATAATATAACATGATATAGTTATGACGTCTAGAATTCAATGGTTCGGTAAATTACAGAGCACGCTATCTCGCATCTTAAAGCATTGAGCAATTAATGATAATGGTGATAAGCTGGACAGATGGACACTTTAATTAGTTGTACAGGGTTCAATCCGAATGACCGCAAGTTACGTAGGTACATCAATTCTATTAAATGTTGGCTTTAGTTGGACTTGAAAATAGAATGTAAAATGAAAAATATTTCTGTTATTAACATTCCTATACATGCTTTAATGCTACTTATTTTAACGCCTAAGTTTTGTATGGGTGGATGTTTGTTACTCTTACCCGCAAAAACTACTTAACGGGTTTGAATGAAATTTTGAAATAATATAGCTCATACATCAGAATCACACATAAGCTATGATTTATAATGATGTAAATGTACCAAAATATAATAAACATGGCACGTAAGTCGAACGTGGTAGGTGGCGTACCAGACACAGCGACGTCTTCCGACTCCACTAGTAATGTAATATTAATGTTTTTAAGTTTGCGTTAGTTCTAATTCTTATAGAGTATTTCTACTCTAAATTAAAGCGGTCTGACGTTCCTAATCTATGTCTAAAAATAATAAGTCATTCACTTTAGTTTAGTTTTAACTAGTGTTGCCCAAATGCAAGACTTAGCTTAGACTTGGTCTTGCGCCAATACCCCTGGTTTTGATATTGTGCTCCCAGTCTTGGTCTTGGTCTTGCAGCAAGAGTATTGCAAGTCTTGAAATTACATATAAGACTATTGATATTTATTAAAGTTTACTTCTGGTCTTAGGAAAACAGAATAGAAACATTTTGAGGTTAAATTAGCAAAGCCATAGTAAAAACCCACCAGATTTATAAAATATGTCTAAAAATTTAATGAGAAATTCCAAAAATCACTGCCAAAAGAAATTAGCTGCAAAACGCAAGAGCCTTGCAGGCTTAGTCTTGTTCTTGCTCAAGTCTTACACGGTCAGTCTTGGACTTGCTAAAAATTATTTGTCGTGCACCACCACTCTGTGGAATAAACTACCGCAGGAATATTTTCAAACCAATACGACTTGGTGACCTTCAAGAAAAAAGCGTACATATTCGTGAAAGCCTGTCAACGCACCCGCGACTCTGTGAGACCTAGGGTGTCCATGGGCGGAGGACCACTTGCCCAAGGTGGGATAAGCCCAAGGTGGGATAAGCCCAAGGTGTGATTTAAATAAAAAAAAATATCGTCGAATTTATAATGTGGAAGATCAGGTACAAAAAACAAGATATTGTTTCTACAGACATCTCATCAACGCATCTGCGTTGATTGAGAATATAATGTGTTTTAAACGAAACATTCATACATATATATATATACATAAACATAGAGATATGGGAATAAATGTTTAAAATACCTTTAACTTAAAAACGGATTAAAATAAACATTACAAATTGGTACACATTTTAGAATTATCATTTCCTTTTCTACAAAACCTCCGAAATGACTCAATTTTAAAGCATGTTGATCCCCTTCAACTGATATCTTATTACTATTATAACACAGCCATAATCATTTCGAGACAAGCGATATTATCCCTTATTCCAGAAGTATATAACTTCGTGTATGGCAAACCGGATGTGCCTAAAATAATTTCATAATAAATTTCTGTCAATTTCCCCTCACAATAATATTTGTAAGCGGATTTGCATCGCTCCACTGCGGGCATGATTGATGATATGCAAAAAACTGTGTAACTCGATACGTACGCGATCAACTTCATTTAACATTTTCCGTTTGCCTAATTACTAATACAAAAAATAAGGTCACCTAAAACCAAACAGTTTATATCGTAACCCTTGAATTTTTTATTCTATAACGTTCGTAGTCTAAAGATTAAGGTTTTCACCCATGTGAGGACCATGCTGAAGCATATGCTGACGCCATAATTGAGCCGGCTCGTCCGAACTTATACCATGGACTCACAGAATACTCTGTGTTTCGTGTACTGTGTTTCGCAGAGTCATTAAGGATATCGGAGGCGCTTAAAAGGCGTTAAGTGACTTAAAACCCGGCAACACAACCAATGCGCGGACTGCATCGTGTATGTTCATGGGCGGCGGTGTTCTAGTACCATATAAGTACCCACTTGCTCCGTTATCCACTATAGAATCTCAAGGAAACAAATCTAGTTTTAACGGAAACAACATTGGTATTTTAGCATCCTGTGTGGTTGTTGAGTGATAAAAAATCTAACAGCGAATCCTATAATAGTTATAATAATATAATAGTCTTATTGATTACCATAATTTGCTAATTTAAAATAAATATACTATATTATTTCTTAAATTTATAATTACCAATAAAATCTCTTATGAAAATGATTGGTTTTTTGGTAAAGGTGAAAAGAGTGCATTTTGCATCAAAATATTAATAACAATTTCATTATTTATAATGTCTGATATATACCAAGTAGTATATAATAAATAGATAATTTTATGAATAAATAACATTATTATTTTTGAAAAATAAAACAGCAACACATGACATCAAAAAACTTTCGCATTTACTATCAATGAGTAAATAAATAAAATAATAAATTTTTATTGCACAGCGGATAACGAAGCAGATGGTCTGCTATGATAAGAGAACACCGCCACCCATGAACAACCGCGCCACAGTCCGCGCATTGGTTGTGTTGCCGGCTTTTTACGACACTTAGCGAGATTTTTAAGGGCCTCCGATATCCTCTCTATTTTGTTTGAACTACTATTTTACGCTGAGTATTCTGTGAGCCAGTGGTATCACTTCGAACGAACCCGCCGAATTACTGCATCTGCATATGCTTCAGCATGGCTCTCCCATGTGTAAAAATAATACTTAATAAAACAATAATACTTAATAAAACAATAATACTTAGATAAAGACATAAATCGCTGTCATCGCGTATTATCGATTTCTTCGAAGTTTAATGTGTATCGGCGGAAGTTATTGCTGGGCCCAGACTATGAATAATGTACCGTAGAACGGAAGCAGCTTCCGTTCTGTAACTGCCCTTATCTCTGTGAGCGAAACTTTGATCGCAAAATTTAAAACTCGTTCGAACAACATTGAGACTGTTTTTACTCGAGAATTCGGGACAAATTCTATTCTCGTATGCGCCACATGTTTTATCCGACCCTGAATATGTATACTATATAATAATATCTCGTGGAACTACTACAAATTACCTACTGCCGCAAATGACTTACTTTACTTACGTATCAATATTATTTTGTTCGGCAGACGTCTAATACGGCTTGCGTTTTTATATTGGTTTTACGTCAAAACTTGTGTAAGATAAACTTTAGTCTTGGTTCTTGGTACTAACTAAAGCTTTGACTTTAAATTATTGAGAATTCTAATCACGTACTTACTCGTCTTTAATGAAAATAATTATTGAAACAGACAAAAAATGACTACTCCATGATTCACATTTAACAGAGGACAACTTTTAGGACGAGTTATGTATAATTTAAAGGATAAATTAAAATATATAAAAAATAAAAGGCCTATGTCCAGCAGTGGACTTGAATAGGCTGATGATGTTGATGTAAAATGTAAATTATTTTATGACATCTCATGACAATTGTTTGATAATTTTTGACTAAAAATAAGTCAAATTTTATCTCAGTACGTTGACATGGAACAGATGAGTTATTTATTAAGTTGATTTAAGGGCATTTTCAATTTGTAATCTGTATTTAAAAGATTTTATGATACTTAAAAAATTCTTAAAATTAAAAGAGCGCTCTCTTTAATTCTTTACTTTATTTATAGAACAGAAACTCCAAAAAGCGACACGCTCACGTAATTAAATACGAAATGGTATTGACAGAGGAGTTATTGGATCCTCTTTGAAAATATAACAGCATTCAGTGCATCCTATTTCACCCGTGTTCGAATTCAATACAGGACCTTTATAAAATTGACACCAAACATAGGAAATTAAAGATTCTATCAACGCAGTAACGAAGACTACAACAATAAATCTTTGACGACGGTTTTTCGTTGAAGAAGCGGGTTTTGTAAATTTTTAATGATTTATATAAAGATACTGATTTATTTTGTTGTCTTTTTTAAGGTATAGCGGATAACGGAGCAGGTGGGTCTACTGTATAGTAAGAGAACACCGTTGCCCATGGACAACCGGGTCTCAATTCGCGCATTGGTTGTGTTGCCGGCTTTTTACACCACTTAGAATACTTAGCTTGAAACGGTACTTTAGTAAAAGTACACACACAGTAGTGTTTGTTCCGCAATATAATTAAGGAAATTGGAGGCCCTTAAAAGTGCCGCTTAATTGAGAACATTCTGTGAGCGCGTGGTATCACTTTCGACGAGCCGGAACAATGTTCTAGAGTTTTCAGAACAATTTAAAAAAATATTCTATTAATTTAAGGCTGAAGTTTTGAATATATTCACATCTTTACAAATAAACCATAAACGGTTAAATGACACCATATATTATAAAGGTATGCACTTGTATTAACATTGTATACAAATTTTTACCCGACTAACCAAAAAGGAGGGTAACGTTATTAGTTCAATAAATTACTGGAGTTCACTATGTAGTATCATCGCAACGACAATAGCTGTTAATTCATTGGATCATTCAAAATCATTTGATCAATCATTGATCATCATCCTATTTTTTCTATTTAATCTATTTTCTATCCTTCTTTTTAAATTTTAATAAGGGACGTTCGTTACTTATAAAAACTCAAGAAAGCCTAAGTTATTAACTTTCTTAGTACTTCTTTTAAAATGCTCAATTGTTTAACACTTTAAATTCACCTTAGTTTATAAGTGATTACTTAGTATAATATTATTTAACTAGAATAAAATGTTACTTGTTACATTCTTAGAACTAATGGTATTAATAAAAGGTATTACAAGACAGGCATGGTGTGTCAGGTCATCTAGTTATTATTATATTTGTCGATTAGGTTTTTATACTCATCTGTATCACACAAAAACTCATCAAAAACTAACATTTTAGCCAGTGAGATAGTAGCTCTCATAGCTTCATGAACAACGTCACATCAAAAAACTAATCCAAACTTCATTAAAACTCATTAAAAAACAACCATAAACCCTTTTCTAATTTCTGACATAAAAAGTTTGCTCCTGTCATCCTGATGTCATTACGGACACAATTTACGAACGCCGAGGCACGCGGTGAAAAATGCCTCCCGAGAATAAAATGAAATTGTGTTGTATTTTGACTGCAAAATTACATGAGCGTACTAATTTGAATGATACCCTGTCTCCGCCAATATGCTTGGGATATTGTAAATATTCGGTTCATACATCGCATTATATAAAACAATGAAGCAGCTTTTACGCCCATTTTTACGCTCTGCCGTGGGTGAGCCATGCGGAAGCATATGTGGACACACTTATTGGGCCGGCTCGTCCGAAATGATACCACGGGCTCGCAGAATACTCAACGTGAAACGGTATTGGTAATGTGTTTCGCTGAGTGAGTGTGGCTCTTTCAAAAAATCGCTTGAGTGGCATAAAAAGCCGTCAGCACAACCAATGCGCGGACTGTGGCGCGGTTGTGGTGCGGCGCGGTTCTCTTACCATATAGGGAGACCCACCTGCTAACACCGTTGTTCGCTATACTATAAAAAAATTATATAACCTCAGGATAAAAATTTTATGAGTGAAATTAATGAAATTAGAGGCAGAGTTAGCATTTGATTAGAGTTGTTAATATATATTACATATAGGATTGAGAGTATAGCCATATAAAGTCTATAAATATATTTTAATATTAGCCTAATTTAATAGAGTATGCCAGTATGAGGTATATAGGCCACAATTTGTTGACTTACTTTCGAGCTATATTTTTATTTAATATCGTAAGCCGCCATTTTGGCCGTCTCATCAGCGTCAAACTGAAAGGTTGTATCGATTAATTGTAATTATTTTATGGAAACGTCAGAAAACGAGCAGGATGGTCACTTAGGGTGACAGGTCCTCCGTCCATAAACACCCCTAGTCCTTGCAGGGCACCGTGTGCATTACCGGCTTGTAATAAATAGCTACGTTCGCAAATTTAATGTCATAAATAAATCAATCTTATATGCATTCTGATAATATAACTTAAAAAGTTTATAGTTCAGTATAAACCATATTGAAAAACCGATTTGTTGAAAAAACAATAACTTCTTACTAACTGTACACAAACAACAAAAGAGAGATAATTTATGTATTAAAATAACTATCTCAGTCTAATTTTGATTAAAAGAATTAAACACTCTTACTTAGAAATAAAACTCAATTAAATTTATTACATTTTATTATCGAAATCAGAATAATTTACATTGTAAAAAATACAGATACTCAGTAATCGTTACACTAAATTTTAACAATTTTTGGCTCTATATTTGTATATTCAAAGAAAGGACTGTATTAAGTAAGCATTTTCATATCAGGAAGATGAAGACTAAGTTCTAATTTCTTTGGCATATATAATATATTGTAAATTCCATATATCCTCTATTATTTTCTTTTATTATTTTGTTACATAAAAATAAACAAAATTAAAAAATAATCTGTCAAACTGGTAATGACTGAAAAAAGTAATTCAAAAAGATTTTACTCAACGGAGTCGATTTATGTGAGACAGAGAGATCTGTGTAACATTTTCTATTTTAAATGTAACCACTTTTCAGAAATATTTAAATCTAAATATATTTCACAGAAGGCTTTGTAATTTGTAACTTACACTAGATATAAACTTATCTACTTAACGTTTTAATGTATTAAAAATAAAAGCTGCATCTTTGGAGTATCTTATGCCAGTATGGGTTAAACCAACAAACACCCAATAACTTCTAATTTTATTCCTTTTTGCATTTAAATCATTATATTTTGCTCTATTAAAACATATAATTCATAGATAATTTACAAACAAGGAAAATGCAGATAAAAATAAAAGTCCTACTTTTATACAAACGAAATTAAAATTCTTAATATGTATATGAGAATAATATAGTAAGACTTGTTTCAACAATATTGAATTTTAAGAATTATAGTTGAGCAAAATATTTCTCGTTTTCCTTTGAATTTTATGTTAATACTGTTTGAAACTTTA
>DWCF01004827.1:0-15491 GCA_018230265.1 Delias oraia | reverse complement strand
ATGTAGCTAATTTGCAACCGACTGTTAGATATAATTTTAACGTTTCGGTATAGTTGCAGTCGATTTTACGTTACATGATACGTTTCATTATTTAGTTTATTTACAAGACTTTTGGTGATATTAGAGCTATAGGAAAATTGTTTTGCTAAATTTATTTTTTTATATTATTTATAACTTTTCACAGTGGACATTTAAAATGTTTGATATATTTTATAGTTTTAAATAAATAGGACCGAAATTTAAATTTGTCATAATTTTTCATTGCAGAAGAAATTCTTAAAACATGAAAGAACTGTCGACGAATGAAGACATAATATGTCACGATACTTGGAATATTTAACGCCCACAATTACACGCTGAGTCCGCTTGTCATCAAGTTTCAAATGTGACGTAGCCAAACATGATTGCTATTGAGAAGCTGCCGTCTTACAATTATATCTCGACTATTTTTTCAAATTTCGTTGTTTGGTTTTCAAAATTGGCAATTTCAATTTAACACAATTTTCGAATTGATATTAATATATTTTTAGTGAGCTGTTTTAGGACACTGCTGTGTGAAATTGATATTGTCAAAATCCTACAAATGATAGCATTAATGTGCAGTTCTGCGTCGTATAATTGGTTCTAACAATTTTTAAAGTGTATGTCGATAAATGACGAAATTGACAACTTAAGATAATAATTCTATGTAGACACATTCAGCTAGTAAAATAAAATGCTTTTATAATATTATGCAAATGCAGCTAGTTGATTTAGCCCATTATCTTCAGGATGTAGGTGGACAAAACTTTTTTTTGTTATGTTTTTACTATTATTATAATCATAAAGTGTAAGAAAATATAGGAAGTTTTAAAAATTAATATGAATCTCGAAATTATTGCACAAATTAGGCCATAAATATGAAACTACTTACTGGAAATGATAGTCTGTTAGTAGAGTTCTTGCTTTTCAAGAATATCATAAAGATAGGACGTTTAAACGTATCAAGGTTCAAAAATGATGTGTATTTTTGATTTGTCAGTAAATTCAAGAGTGAATAATGTACAACAATGAAATTAGTCTGTTTTTACAACAAACTGCTGTTTGGAATTCATCCAAAATGAATCGACCTTAACATTGTGTACGTGTGATTCGCTATAATATGTAACACATTCCAATGGTGACAAATGTTATTACATCAAGCAATATTGTTGCTTTTAGTTTTTGTAATTACCAAATCTAAAGTTTATATTTTTAAATAGTTTATCGATATGTGGTACCATTTTATATTGTTTGATTTTGTTAATTTATATTAACTGTACTTATTGCTTATATATATTATGTAAATATTTTATTTAACTTTTAGTACAATAAATAGCGACGTAAATTGCTAAAAACATTAGGAAAGGAAATTTAATTACACCTATGCATATGTGATATATATTACACGTGCAATTGTTTTTTATTATAAAATAAATGTAATGGCTGATATAATTGGTGGATTTCTAAAATAATAACATATATAATAATAAAATCGTAAAATTTAATAAATATGTATCTATTATATCGTTAATGATTTTCCGAGAAACTATATTTCAATCAAAGTTAAATGACAAGATATTTTTTTGTTAAACTAACCAAAAAACTGTTTCTTTATTATTATGGTACTATTCTTTTAATCTATGCCTAAATAAGACTGCAACATTCCATGAAACTCCAATGCATACTTTATTATTTTAGCTAACATATAAAAATATAATACAACTACTTGCGTTTTAAAATTCACTTGTCATAAAACATGCCTGTAATTTAATTTGATGTTAAATTGATTAAACTTTATAACGAAAAAGTATTTAAAGTTACCCTCGGTATACTAATGATGGTATTGAATTTACAAAGTATAGTTTTTATTCCAGAATCTAGATGTATAAGTGCTCGTACACACGGTCGCTATTATAAAGGGCGTTAAAAAATTCATCAAATAGCACATGTTAATAACCGTGTATTTCTTCACGTGAAGGCAGTTTTAAGCTGCTAACTATAAGGTGATAGACTCCCAAGAGGATAATAACTTAAATTTAGATGGTATGGTTCTGGGTAGGGACCGCGATAACAACCGCCTCTGCCGGATAGAGGCGGGGACCTAGCTACGTAACCAGGCTCACCCCGACAGCCGACCGGCTGTTCAGACAGCCCAAGCCGAGGTTCGTGTCTCGCAGAAGACGCCCTTGCTCTAATCGCGGCTAAAAATCAAATTCATGGCGAACCTATGGTTCGCCCCAAATAACCTTGTGAAGCTGCGATGGCTGTATGGCCGGCAGCAAATAGCCCTTCCAAATAAGAAATTTTTAAAAATCTCGATGCGTTATTTATCCAACACTGTTCGATTGTCGACGTTGAGCATTGGATTTTAATCTGATAAAGCGTACAGAATGCCGCGTATGTGTTCTTACGTGAGTTTAAAAAGAAAGGAGTTAAAGACGTTAGGAAATAGTTAAAAAACTTGTTAGGATAACTCCTCAAATTTTCTTAAAGCAACACAAACTGTCCTTTTAAATATGTTTGTTCAGTTAGGGGATGTAAAAAATATGATTTTATTTTCCTTTTCTGCTTTCTTGCTTTACAGATAGCTATTGCCAATAATTTTGTGCTTGATCTCATGATTTACTAAACGTGCACATCACAGCAAATACCATTTTAAAATAATTTTTAAACGTTCATATGAACACGAATATTGACAACGGTAAAATACCTCCAACGTAGGATAAAAACGCGACGCTTTTTAAACTCTCGTCGTACGGGCTCTAAATTGATATCTTCTTTAACATCGTAAAAAGATAGTAAGTTTCACGGAAAAAATATTCCCTTATCAAATGGTATGCTCTTTCTATATAACGGTTGTCAGTCGTCAGTGCAGTGTCAATAAGATGTCTGTCAAACTACAGTCAAATTGAAGTGTAAACTTCAGCTAGCTATTAATTATTTTGATGGCCAAGCCTTATTTTTGTCTGAATTGAAATTTTGAACAAACTTTCTTGCCCCCACAATACAAAAAATCAGATAACACAATGGTTGTCAAGGTCTACATTAGTGGTATTTCGGGAAACAAAGAAGTGAGTGCATAACTATCAAACTTGTTGACCGGGTTTCCCACTCTTTGCTTTTACAGCCCTGATTCACAATTCGTTTTATTTTTATCAATGTTCTTTTATAGGTAAAAAAAAGACAACAACGAGTTCTGATGATATTAGATTCAAAAAACATTAAATATGAAATCATCGATATAACCGAACCAGGCAAAGAGGACGATAAAGATTTCATGCAAAATAATGCAAAATGTAACGGTGGTACTGTGAGCGATCCGAATCCACGGTCGCCGTTGCCACCGCAAGTGTTTAATGATGAGGAGTACTGTGGGGTAATGTGTTTTTTAATTTGGATAGAACCATTAGTAATGGCTGATGTCATAATAGTATGACTAACTGTTTTATTACATACAATGTCCTTAAAACCAATACAATTAAAAGAAAGTACTCTAAAAATTTAAAACAAGATCCTAGTTACTACAAAACATTACTAACTTTTACTTAGCAAGTTCTCATTTTATTAGAGTCATTTTCCTCCATGAGAGATTAAACAAAAGCTATATAATTTAAAAAAAATTGCTATTCTATTAACATATTTTATTAATTGATTGAGGAAATCATTGTATAAATGATAAAATTATTTATTTAGGATTACGACCAATTTGATCTTGCTAATGAAGTGGACACTTTGGAACAGTTTTTAAAATTGGAAGCACCTCTTGATCCTCTTCAAGTAGTTCAGGTAATTATATATTGTCTTATTTGAAATTTAACTACTTCTAATATAAATAATTGATATTAATAATTATTTTAAGGCTTAAGGTAGTTAATGTATATGTAAACTTTTTTAAATCTTAAATAAAAAAATAATCTTTACGTTGTATTTATAGACAAGTATTGCCAATGGAAATGTGAAAGATCCCAGTGTAGAAAAGTTAGAAGATAATTTAGATGTTGTTGCATCTGGGGACAATGATAAAAATGAGAATATTTCCAGTAATGAAGAAAAAGTTATTGTAGACACTGATTTAAACGATTTACAAGAAAATTTAGTAGAGAATGAAGTCTCTGAAGATAGATTAAAACCTGAAGAAATAACTGAGAAAGAGCCCCACAATGAAGAAAAACAGTCTTCAAAAGAAGGTACACCTGCTAATGAAGACACTGGCCATGAGAATGGAGCAGTGAGTTCTCATGAGCAATCAGTTGAAAAAGAGGTTGTGCAGCAGATAAAAGAAAATGCATCTGAAGCTCTGATTGAAAGTGAAAAGGCAGTTGCTGCAGAATAATTGCCATGTATTTTACTGCTTATGAGCTCAAATCACTTTATAGCACTAAGCATTATTCATCTGTCATTATTTATAATCATTGTTCACTTTATTGCAAAATTATATCAAGTCATTGTATATAACAAAAGTATTGTTGAGATTTTATGCTTTTTAGCTGATGTTTACATTTAGCTAATATTTACATTATTATGAAGTGGCCTAAATCATTTTAGATATAAATCAATGTAAGAGATATATTTTAACATTGTATTATTTTTAATGAATTTTTAATTGTTTATTAATTGACAATTGTTTGTAATCCTAGTTAACATTTACATAGGAATCCTCTTTTACAAGAATTATTTGATGATTTAGATATATACCTTTATTTTGTCATCAATTAAATTCAAATCAATTGGTATATGAATATAAAAAGCTAATCTCAGAGCTCATGATTGTTGTAAGAATTGATATGAAATTATTTATTAAATTTTTTTTACCATTTACATGACATTTACTTTAAGATATGCCAATATCAAGACTTATAGTCTTAAGGTGCTAAATTTTAGCCTTATAAAACACATGTTTCGTTTAGTCAGTGCTTTTGTACTCTAATTTTAGTAATATGTTCATCAATTTCTTAATATTATTAAAGACATTTTTAACACATTACTCTTATAATAAATTTCAATGATTTCTGTCTTTGTCTTATTTTATTTATCTTATTTGGCGAAAGTTATTATATTTTTTAACAGTTCTGATGTTACGGAAGCCTATAAAATTAAATGGCCAAATAATAATCAACGATCACTGCACGTGGCCATACATATCTCTCCTACGGCTTCGTTTTCAGTATGAAGTGATCCAATATAATCCTATTTATTTTGGCAACTGTTTAAAAAACTATTTGCAAGATTACTTAATTGAATTATCTCTTATAAAATATACGAGTTTCTTTAAAAAATCTTAAGTATGTACAACTAATGAATTCTGTAGGATATTCTCACCTATATATATATATAACAACCGAATCTTTTTTATATTTATATGCGTTTGCATTAGTATTGCCCAAATTCAGACGCGAGAGTCTCGGTCTTAGTCTTGCTCGAATGCAAGACCAAGACCGCCTAATTCATATAAATCCTTTTCCTTAGCATTTCTTGAGTTATAAGTAGTGTAACTTTTAAACTAATAAACGAAACTATTAAAATGTATATAAATAATTACATACAAAGAAGGGTATTTTTGTGTGTTTTAAAATATATTATTTCTGTTGTTTAAAAATTTTGTGCGAGGCCAGGGTAAGCTTCTAGTAGGTACAAGCAATCAATATGATTTTAGTAATGTGAAACTTAACAGTGATAAAATTTTTCTATCCTTACAAAAGACCCCAGTGCACATGGGGATATAATGATACAAAATTTATTACAATAGAACCTGCAAAAAACTTTTGTAAAAGCATGGGACTTAAAGGAACTTTTTTTTTTGGAAAGGCTGCCGGCCATACAGCTATCACAGCTTCCCACGGTCTCTTGGGGCGAGGCGTAGGCTCGCCGTGAATTGATTATTAGCCGCGACTAGCGAAAGGGCGTCTTCTGCGAGACACGAACCTCGGCTTGCCGTCGCAAGAGCATTGGCCGCCTTAGCAGCCGGTCGAAAGCTCACCGGGGTAAGTCTGGCGACGTAGCTAGGTCTTCGCCTCTGTATCCGGCGGAAGCGATTGTTATCGCGGTCCCTACACAGAACCCTACCATCTCAGTTTATGTTATTATCGTCTCGGGAGGCTATCAGCTGTTGTTAGATATTATGATAGGATCATCCGAATAATAATGTAATACGTCCCTGGGTCTCCGTTTGATCAGGCGAGGAATGTAATCAGCGCTGTGGCGCACGAGTGGATTTGGGTGGTGTGCGGCGCTAGCGCTAGTTGCGCTCACTTGTTAGCTTCATCCATTAGGCTATAGTGGAGAGCTCTAAGTCGTGGTAGAGGTCGGAACAAGGATAACCCACCAAACATGTTTATGGAAACCATGTGTTCTAGAACTTACGAATTTTTTTGCCTCAAGAAAGGTTGGATTAAAGACGTAAATCTTAATTCGAGTCATTTCCAATTACATTGTACTTCGAGTCTAACTTAATAATTGTTTTTATTAATTCTTGTTGTTCTCCGAAAACTTATCAAATTTATAATTTCGAGGATTCAATTCGTTCTAGTCCGAGTAGTGATAATTAAGTTATAGACCTGAAAGCCTTAAAAGCAAATTTCATAAGTTTTTCGAAATATTGAATGCAACCCAAACTGCCTTGTGTAAATTGTGCCGACATAAAAAGATTAAAATAAAAATGAACACATCAGGCTTGAGGAAACATCTAATCTTTCCACAAAAAGGAATCACAAATATTATTATTAATATTTCTCATTAAATCTTTAGACATTTATAAATCTGGTTGGTCTTTATTACGGCTATGCTAATTCAAGCTCAAAATGTTCGTTTTCTAATAGGTTTTTTTTAATATCTGAAGTAAACTTTAATAAATAGCAATAGTCTAATAAGTAATTGCAAGAATCTTGCTGCAAGACCAAGACCTTGAGACTCGGAACGCAAGACCAAGACCAAGACAAGGGGTGCGCAAGACCAAGACTGGCTAAGTCTCGTCTTGGTCTTCCATTTGGTCAACACTAGTTTGCGTTGTTGCAACATTAAACTTTTCTTCAACTTTCTTCTTCGTCAACAAATAGGAAATAGGAAATTCAATGAAACAATGAGTCAAAAGCATAATATATTTCATGATTATTACTTTGAGCAAATAAATTCCTTAAAAATTTTCTACGTTTTTAACTTAACATAAATGGAATAACATGATATAAAATCTACAGTGGAAATGTATAACGCTCAGGTATCTAAAGTTTCATAGACGAACGTCTACCCGAAGTATTACCTACTACTTACTAGCCTCTAAGACATTTCATATATTCTTTTTGATGACCGGTGACGGTGGGTTGCTGAAATCTTTTCGAAGGGTTTCACTTAGGTCTCCAAGATTTTTGTGTTCACTTTCCGGAAGGTCATCTAACATGCAAGCCTGAACATTTTTGTCAAGAGTGACGAGTCTTTGGCGGGAGTTCTTGAACTCTTCAACGAGACTAAGATTCCGTTTAATACCATCAACAAGCCTCACAACGGAGTATTCGCCCATGGCCGCGCCTTCTTGCAATTTGGTTCCGGCAATCTTGGCCATGGAAGAGGTCTTCACGTCTGTAACCATCTGAATGAACCACTGCCTCAAGTTGCTGACTATCGTCATGGGGCCCTCGTATTCATTTGGCACAATGCCGTCTACTTCAGATTCGAAGAAAGATAGCAATGGAAACCATATTCGAGTCCTGTAAATAAAAACAGTTTGAATAGACATTCAGATTACCACTTTCATAAATTTAACAGAGTAGGAGCACATTTTAATCCAAGTCGCATAAAACGAAAGTTGGAGTCAAAACGGCATATACTGGTTACTTGACTTTAGCCGACAAGCTAAAGCCGCTATAACTAATTTTACAAAATTAAAACTAACGAAACTTATTTAATTTTTTAATTCTTAATAATTCTTAGCAAAATTTGTGTTTAATGAGACCTAACAATGTTTTAGTGTGTTACAGCTGAAGATCGGCTTTGAAAGAGTTTTCATTTAAAAACTCATACAATAAATACCGTATAAATATATGATATACATCCAGCCGTGGGATTCATATTTGTAAATAACGAGGTGCTTGCTGGCAAGTTTGTTTATATTGTCCTCAAATTCGGTTGTATATATGACGCAGTCATCTGGTTGGATCGCTATTTGATTGAAAGACTGGCGCGTTCATTGAATGACTAGGCCGAACATTGACTGAACAATCGTCACCCAACATCCAACTTATTAGCGGTTTTTAGCATAGTTTTTCGAACAGAGCAGATGTAAAATCAGCCAAGTGATTGTAATTTAGTTAATTTTTTCCCCACTGCGGCGCTAGTCACCAATACAAGTTCTGTGTTAATTTTTTTGCTTAATTTTACTTTGTTGACCTTTTCGTAATAAAATAGTGTGACAGCGTGGATTTAACTATTCTTAACCAAAACTAAACTAAATATCTTTCGGCCTTATATATCATTCAACAACTAAGCGAAATGACGTTCAGTCAAGACGTTGAACGTTACATTAAACAACTTGTCGAGTTGTACTTTAGTTATTCAACCAAATGTCGTCATTCAATAAACGAGCAAGTCACTCTATCAAATAGCGGATTCAACCAGATGACTGCTACATATTCATTGACAATTCAAAGGGATTACCTGGATGAGTCACTCTGCATGAGCGCCTGGTTGTTTGAAAGCGTGTGGTAATAGAGAAAAAGGCGAGAGGTGATATAAAAGGCGATGAAAACATCAATGGAGTAGTGTTCGTGGGCCGCCAGGATGAAGAAAATTCCAAACATGTTCATCACCCATGTGAGTATGTGCAGCAGGTAAAGGCTCCGTGACGTGTCTGAAATCGTAGAAGACATATGTTAATTGATATTTCATTTTCACATCCGCAATAAAGAAATGCTCGAGTTGAGATACAACGTTTTGAGAGCCTCGTAACTTAATGGTTTTAAAAGTGTACCATGAAGCGAGAGGTGTCGGGTTCGAATCCCGTTCCAAACAATTATAATTTATTCGGACTCTGGAAGGGCTAAAGCGAGTGTTTTAATTCTGTCGCACCCCTAAGAGCCATGCTGAAGCATATGCTGACGCACTAATTGGGCCAGCTCATCTGATACCACGGGCTTACAGAATACTCAACGTCAATCTGTACTTGTACTGTGTTTCACAGAGTGAGTGAGGATATCGGAGGCCCATAATTGTGCCGATTGAGCGGGGTAAGAAGCATGCAACACAACCAATGCGCGGAATGTGACGCGGTTGTCCATGGGCGGCGGTGTTATCTCGCCATATAGGAGATCCACCGGCTCCGTTGTCCGCTATAGAATAAAAAATGCCGTTGTATTCGTTTGTCTCCAAAGCGTTATTTACTTGCCTTGTAGTTGTCAGTAAAAAACGCAATTCTATTCGCTCCATGCCCCATATAACAATATTTTACAATGTAACAGTCAAATTATCTCTTAGAAGATAGATTATTCCAAATAATTTTTTTCTTTACAAGAAAGTGTATAAGCCTTTACGTTTACAAAGCATTTATTGTTTGTCAATAGTGAAAAACAAAAATTTATGCGGAAAATGCTTAAAGAGACCAATCAAAATAAACTTTTCTTTACAACATACAATAGATACAGCTACGTTTGTGAATATAAGCATAGTGTCAATCTAAAAATCCTTGACACTCCCCAAAACACTCCTATGTTATCACGTCTTTAACAATACGATTATTTTTATTAAGTAATACAACGAAGTTGAGTCATTCATTTCGAATTATCTTATGCAAACAAGTATTGACGTACAAAACATCGATTATATATTATTAATATTTTGTTTGACAACAAACTGGTGATTTCTACAAAATTCTAAATCACAACGAATGACCAAGCACCTGAATAAATCTGTTTAAAATAATATTTGATTACTCGCACCAAATAATAGCCATAGCAAATGGGTAAGAGACCACCGCCATCCATGAACAAGCGCGCAGAGTCCGCGGATTTGTTGTGTTGTCAGCTTTTTACACCGCTTATGCGGCAGTTTTAAGGACGTCCGATATCCTCCCTTACTCTGCGAAAGACAGTACAACTACCGTTTCACGCTGAGTATTCTGTGAGCCCGTGGTATTACTTCGACCGGGCCGGTCCAATTACTGCGTCGCTGGCAGCAACATAGGAATGATATATTATATTGTTTTAAGTATTCATAGAGATTTAACTCAGCTTATGTAGATATCATTTAGTTGCGTATAAACAATATGTCACTTCCGTGTGCGCAAATCAAAGTCCGCAATAAATAAATATCTATGTCACTGGTACACAAGATAACAGTGATTACGTTAAGGTTAAAATAACATGATTACGATCATAGTAGTGGCACTAATCCTATTATGTACATATTATATTATTATTTAATATTAAAAAACAATATTTGTTAAAGTTTTGAATATTTAATTACTTTTTAATTCCTTCTACATTTTGCGCAAACAATTATATTGTTAAAACCAATGACCCCCCAACTGATACGCATGCATGACTAATTACAGAGTCATGCTTATGAATGCATTTTTCCTAGAAATGGAGGTAAAAAACTGAAAAATACCTTTTATAAAATAAAAACAATAGTTAATTGAAATACACTAATGTTCATCAATGCATAATTTTGTATGTTTCTATTAAAGAAAATTACGATTATGTTAATTAAAATTACAGAAACTCGAATGTTTAAGTATTTGAAGTAACAATTGATGTAGGTCATGACTATTTGAATACGCCACAGGAATAAAATATTATACTAAACTAAATTATATAGTTAACGAGAGAATAATTTAAAATTTCTTGGGACTAATATGTTTCTGTGATTTAAGTTTGATGACTGGGAACCGATTTTCGCTCTACGCGATACTACTTTCGTAAGATTTTGTCCATTCTTGATGTGATTTATGAGTATTGTAACGTATTTTCTTCATAAAATATGTTTGATAATAAATTAGCTACTGCTATGGCTCTCTTCAGTGAGGCTTAAAAAATGATAATAAATTTGATCCTATACGAAGAGTGCTGAAATTATTCATGAGATAGAGGTCGATTTAAAAAATATACCGTCTCACTAGAAAATTGTGTCAACTAAAGTAAATAAGCTCGATTTTTTCCTTTTGATTTCCTTGTTTTGTTACTATTGCAAAGATCAGTTGCCTGTTCTTACACACTTGTTTCTAAATACTAAATTATTATGATAACAATTACAGAAATTGAATTTATCATCGCGTAAATTATTATAATTTTATTATCTATTGCAAACTAGAATAGGGCTATTTCTACCACTCGATATTTCAAAAGATATCGTATGCGATAATTGAGGGATGGTAAAAACATCGATGAGCGAGAATGAGGTCAAAGCAAATGAACTAAATTAAAACCTTTTCTCTGAAATTTGAAAGCAAAACCCAAAAATTAATAAGTTTAATTAAAAAATATAAATGCCTAATAACAAAATTGATTGAGGTTACTAATTGTATCATTTTCTCTTTATAAGTTTATGTCAGTCTTGAACATACATTTTAAGAGTAAAATTCCAATTGCATGTATTTACATAATACATGCAAGATAGCAATACCAATCAGTTAATTAGTCACACATTCAACATTATAACAACAAATTATTTTGTAATTAATAAGCATAATATTTACTATTAATAATTTCTATGGTACAGAATTTTTGGTAGCCATGGTCATTCCATTTCATTTCATAGATTATTTTTCAAGTACTTACACTCAGTAATAAAGAAATTAAGAAGAGTCAAAGCCACTGTGTGTCCAGAGAACATGTAATCACCACATGTGCGTACGCCCCGGACTGACATGCCTGCACCACTCCAAATGTCGTAGGCCTGCTGGAGTCTCCGCCCCCATACTGTCAAGTCATCCGCAGGTGGATAAAACCGAGGTTCACACTTTAAGTGGGAACCTGGTACTGAGAGCGATGTTATAAGCATTGTAAAACATCGCAATAGAAACACTGTCCCGGCCAGTGCAAAGAATCTTCTTAGAATTATAAACCTTTTAACAAAAAATAGCTTGACAATATAATTGTTTTGGCAATTTTTTAAGATGTTAAAAAAGATTGTAGACATTACATATAAAATGATATCATGTGGCATACTTATATGTATACAACTATTATCTAGGTACAGAATTGTAAAATATTAATTTAAGACACAGCATTTTTGGATAATCAACAATTTTATAAATATATCTTAATTGCATTACATTTTTAATCTGAGACTATTTTATATTTTTTTGTTATATTATTTAAGTCATTGTTGTTATAAAAAAATAAATGAATTTACATTTTCAATAAACTACATAGTAATGAAACAGTAACACCACACATACCAAAATCATAAATAGATTTGAACTTATGCCAGTTTTAAATGTGCCCTTAACATTATAAAAAGTAAAGCATACAACATGACTTATAGAAAATGGAAACTATGAAAAATAATAAATATTTCTGTTTCAAAACATATTGTACCTTACCTATGTTTGTGGAAGAAAAGCACCATTAACCAAATGGCCATTAACAGAGAACCAGTAATTTCACACATATCAAAAGCCCAAGGTATATGGGGAACATTATCAAGGAAAAGATCAGGAAGAGGTGGATACTTTTTCATATCTGGAACTTTATCATGCACGATAACCATGACCACAGCTGTCACCCATGTCACCAAAAACACATACCCTGGAATAACAAACAATTATCAATACTGTAATATATAAAAAATTCCCATTAATATAGAAATATTATATTCACCTAGGGCAATGGCTGTTTTCCATATTTCTGGTTTTAATTTTGATGCCTTTATGTCTGTGTAATTAGTCACACAATCTGTACTTCTTCCATATAACTCATTTTGTAATTGACTATGTAGATTATAACTTAAATGGGACAAATTTGTACCAACAAAATTTATATTTGTTGCAGGATTCATTAACGAATCATCACACAAACCTAGTTCGCACATAGCATTTCTATTATTTTTCTGCAACTTTTTCACTAGTAAAATAAATCTCTTTCGTTCGCCAAGTTTCAACTTATCAAAAGGAACGTCGTAATAATCTCTGTCTACAAAGGACAGTAAACAACGACCGTCAATATCCTGAGATTTACAGATATCCACAATTAGGCTACTTAGTTTCTCTTTATGTAATAATTCAATAACTTCTTTGTTGCCCCATTTTATTATATCCGCATCCATTATCACAGTACTGAGAACGTCAGACGATCAAATCACACTCGAAATCTTTATTTTTCAATAGCACTGCTAAATTTATGAATAAAAAGTCCATTTATTTTATTATAACAACAGAGTAAGTGAAGACATTTGTTTAGAATTTGAAATGATTTTACTTTGATATTAAACACCCATCCAACCCTTGTTTTCCGTATGCCTACTACGGTTTATGACTATACAATTATGACAGCTGACACCTTGCTTACAATTACAAATTTGACAATTACAGAAAGAACAGATCCTGATGATATTATTCTTAGTCATTTGTAAATGTTAAAATTGTACAATTTGTTATACTATAAATGTAAATGCCAGATAAAATTTATCACTAATGTTTAACTAACTTTGTAACTAAGATAACACACTAATAAGGTTCTAATCACCAATATACATGTATATCTTACATGCCTGTTTCTTATTCCTGTAAGAATTTTTAACATCGTCAAAAATAAAAAATCATTGTGTACTAATAGAATTTTAATTAATGAAATCAATCAATATTTATTAACAGCTACAAATATAAAGATCCATTGTAGATTCTACGTAATAAAATAAAATCAATAAAAATTCCTGTTAAAATACCAAACGACAAAATTAAACACAATTTAATAATCAATATTAAATTATAAAAATGAGGATTCAAATTCCTTTAATGAACAAACTTCGAGATGTTATTCATTCAAATAAAATTAAATATTAAACCAAACCTGTCAATATTATATTTTCAAACGACAACTACTATTTCTCATAGAAACCGAAATCACTGTGGGCATATTCACTTAGCTTAGACATTAATCTTTTTCACACACAGAATACTTGTTCAGTCTTATTATACCAGGTTTGTTGAATGTGATTATCAAATAAATCTAGAATGAAAAAATAAAAATGGCAGATAAGGTACATATAGATACTTATATTAATACTTGTAGTTGAACTTCAGCTGTAACAAATACTTGACTTGGACTTGGGCGACATCATATACGATGAATCTAGTAAGGCGTTGAGGAAATTACCACATTATATAATCGCAGAAAGTATTAAAAAACATTAAAATCTTGTGTCTCTGAAATTCAAATATGAAAGTTGTAGAAAAGTTTTTCAAATTGGAATATGGTGCGAATTGAATCTTATATATACCTTATTCCAATATTATTTAAGTGGAAATTTGCCGAGATCTGGCAAAGCAGAAAAAATATACAGAAAATAGAAAATTGTGCAATCAGCTTATAAAAGTTATACAAGTGCCGCTTGAATGATAATTTTTGATACTGGCAATCAAAGCAAAACAGCCGACGGTCGCCTAATTTGTGTAAAAAAGGATACTCATTATATAACAGTGATGTTTTATCAGATTTTTGTACAGGCTTCCCCAGTGGAACGATGACGCCATCATCGAGCACTTTGTTCTGGGACGGATCGGGTTCAGTCTGCCCGACACCGATTATTGAATGAATACCGGCTGGTAGTTTTTTTATATATTCCGCTTTTTTACACCGTTGCCTGCGAAATTATTACCGTGGCAGTATAGTAAATTGTAAAAAAACGATATTATTTTTTAAAATATCCATTAGAGATTTTGTTTATATACTTACATTTCTCCCAAAGCCACTTCGCTAAGAAGCATGAGACCTACAGAATTATTGGCATTGGTGCAACAGTAATTGGCCGACTTCGAAACCATGTCCGCGAAGTAGATACCCTTTCCAAACATGTAACCTGTCATTGGCGCTTCGGGCGGTGCTATACGGAGACCTACAAAACAACGACGGGATAGAAAATTACTATAACCGCCTAACCTAACCAGGCTTTCTTCACATTTTCGTAGTGGGTATTATTATTTTACTAGTGGACCCGGCATTGTAAAATGAAAATTATTGCAAAATTCATCAAAAATTCTTTTGAGTTTTTGAGGCAAACGAGCAGGAGGCTCACCTAGGATATGCAGCCCTCCACTCATAGACATCTCTAGTCCTTGCACAGCCGCAGGTGCTTGCCGGCCGTTAAGGAATAGGTCACGTTTTCGCATAATGAGTCATCATCTATCCAAACATTTGCGTTTCTATTCGTAAGATTATTCCTAGAAGCAAAGTTGAAATACTGTCCGGCAACGCACTCGCGGCTCTACAAGGGCTGGGAGTGTCCATGGGCGGAAAACCACTTGCACTAGGTGAGCCTCCTGCTCGTTT